>PVIH01010877.1:0-72472 GCA_004025045.1 Sigmodon hispidus
CTACTGATGATAAACACCTTCAGCAATGTAGCAGGGTACAAGATTAACTAAAAAAATACAATAACCCTCCTATATACAAATGATAAAGAGCTGAAAAGAAATCAGGGAACATCACTCTATAATAGCTGCAAATAACATTAAATATCTTGGGTATCTAACCACAGAAGTGGCAGACTTGTATGACAAGAACTTTAAGGCATTGATGAAAGAAGCAGAAGATATCAGAAAATGGAAAGATCTCCCATGCTCCTGGATATGTAGCTTCAACATAGTAAAAATCGTAATCTTACCAAAAGCAGTCTACAGACTCAATGAAATTCCCATCAAAATCCCAACACATTTTTTTACTGACCTTCAAAGAAAAATCCTCAACTTTATATGGAATAACAAAAAACCCAGTCTTGCCAAAAAAAAAATCCTGTTCAATAAAAGGACTTCAGGAGGCATCATCATCGCAGACTTCAAGCTATACTATAGAGCAATAGTAATAAAAACAGGTGGCATAAAAACAGACTTGTGGATCAATGGAATCAAATCGAAGACTTCAACCTTAATCCACACAACCATGAACACCTGATTTTTTTCAAAGATGCCAAAATATACAATGAAAAAAGAATTTCAATAAGTGGTGCTGGCATAGCTGGATGGAAGTGTGTAGAAAAATGCAAATAGATCCTAACCTGTCACCCTGCACAAAACTCAAATCCAAGTGGATCAAAGACCTCAACATAAACCCAGCTACACTGAACTTGATAGAAAAGAAAATGGGAAATACACTTCTATGAATTGGCACAGGCAACCACTTCCTAAATATAACACCAGTGGCACAGACACTAAGAACAACAATCAATAAGTGGGACCTCCTGAAACTGAGAAGCTTCTGAAAGCAAAACACATGTTCAGTAAGACAAAACGACAGCCTAGAGAATGGGAAAAGGCCTTCCCTCAGCCTACATCTGAAAGAGGACTGATCTCTAAAATACTCAAGGAATTAGAAGCCAAAACCCCAAATAATCCAATTAAAAGAATGGAGTTTTAAAATTTATTTTAAAAAGGATTTTTCCCCCAAATATATTACTGCTTGCCCTCCCTTCCCTTCTTCCAGCCCCTCCCAGTCCTCCCTCAGCCTCTCCCCATGGCTTCTCTAAGTCCAATCCCCCAAGGAGGGCAAAGAGTTCCAAGGTGGGTCAGTTCAGTTTGGTATATCCATTTGAGATAGGTCCAATTCCCTCACCCCACTATTAAGACTGGGTTAGGTGTTCCTCTGTATGGAGTAGGCTCCAAGGTGCCAGTTCATGCACAGAAACATAGTCTGGTCCTACTCCAAAAGGCTCCACAAACTGCCCATACCCTTTAAAAGTCAGATGTTGTCTACCTTTGGAGAGTTTAGTTCCTTTCCCTGAAGGTTCCTCAGTGGTTGTTTCTGATTCAGTGAGCTCCCAATAGCTCAGGTCAACTGTCTCTGAGGGAGAAATAGTGTTTCCCAAGAATGAACTCCTTGGTTGGTTATCCAGTACCAAGTGTTTGGCCCTCATCCTCATGTGCACACAAGTAGTTCTAGATGAACTGAGCAGGTCGTATTTATATATTTAGGAATATTTATATATACACATATACACACAAAGGGGAGAACAGCATCAATGAAGCCTCTGCTGTATTAAGCAGAGAAAAGTGGACCAATAGACATTGACTGACTCCCAGCACATCATGGACAGCCAGTGGGCAAGGTGTGGATGCCCACCTTATGAGTAGAGTTTCAGTTAGATGTTTTTGGTTTTCTAAACTTGTATCTATTATTGTGTGTGAGTGTGAGAGTGGACATATTGTCATAGAGGTCAGAAGACAAATTTGGCGGTTACTTTTTTGTTTTCACCTTGTTGAGGCAGGGTCTCCCTTGCTTGTTCTGATGCATTGCATACTCTAGGCTAGCTGGCCCCTGGACAGGGTTGTGTGGTCAGTGCTTTACCTGCTCATCATTCCTGCTGCTCAGATCTTGTTTTATGACAGAAAGGTGTAAACCAAAGCTCTCTCTCCCCCCCCCTCTCTCTCTCTCTCTCTCACACACACACACACACACTCTTTCTCTCTCTCTCTCACACACAGAGACACACAACCAAGTCTACTCTTATGTATTTACAACTAAGTGACAAGCTGCAGGAAGGTTTGTAATTAGGGATTGATTTGTATGGGCTAAATAGTTTTTCATTTGTTCATGCAATTAATTTAAAATAAATCTGTGTAGGGAAGAGAGTCATATTTGTGTTATGAGGCACTGACAAAGAATAGCTTTTGTTCATATTGGGAGAAAGCAAGGTATCATGGCACATGGTTTTTGTCCCCTCCTTTTCCCAGCTGTCCCTGTGGCTATTATGGCTGAGGTAGGAGCAAATCCATTTGGCTTTTAATGTAGGCCCAAGGTTCATATTAGTGCCTTAACAGCTGGCTCATTCTTGCTCTGAGTAATTTAAATTTAAACATAAAACAAAAATTCATTATTTTTATTTGTGGAGAAAAAGATTATGTTACAAGCTTGTCATTTAGCAGAATTCTATTTTTCTAAAATGTGACCCAATGGGTACACAAATTACCCCCTAGAAATGGCCAACTGGGTTTAGACTTCTGCTTTCCTGTTCTCAGAGCTGCCTCTGTGTCTTATTTTACAGTTTACCAGTAAAAGATACTAAATCATAAACTGGAGAAATGGCTCAGTGGCTAAGAACATCAGCTGCTTTAGAGGATTCAGGTTCAATTCTCAGCACCTACATAACAGCAAAGACCAATACCTATAAAGTAAAACAAAAATCATTGAGAACATTTAAAAATATTTATAAAAAGGGTTACTAAATTAGAAAAAACTGAGTAAAGTCACAAAGAGTGTTCAGAGTATTAGTTCCTTTGGGGCAAGGATAGAGACCAGAGGGGTAGTATTTGAGAAGATCTTATGAGGGCATCAGTGCTGGAAATATTTTAAAACTGGGTGATGGTGTACACACATTCACCACATTGGTGTTCTTTCTTCCACAAACAGTTTAAAATAAAATGAATATTTTATACTTTGAAATTATAAAAATAAATATCAGAAATACAGGTACCCTTCCTATTGCTCTCTTCTGCCCTGAATCTGGGCCTGTGACATCAGCATGTGCACAATGGGTCCTGCCTTATAGTTTGGAGGGTGAAGGTGCTTGCTGCACACCTGACCACCGGAGTCCAATCCCTGGAACATACATGGACATCGAGAGGATGAACTCCCTCTCACATTGTCCTCTGATCTCTACATATGTGCTGTGGAACTCACGTGTCCCACCCCAGTATAATAAAATGCAATACACTTAGTAAAAATTATCCAGATTCTGCCATCAATCTCTATATACTTAGCACACAGGCTGTGCTAGTCACACTCCCATGGCAAGAGGCAGGGATCCAACTCAAACTTAGGTCTTCTTTCCTCAGAAAAGGAAAAGAGGAATCTGTTCACTCATATAACAAGGAGGGACAGGTGTGCAATTAATTTGGGCCCCAACACACAAGAGAGCTCAGACAGTAACGCCAGACCTGTCTCTACTCTTGTCTTTCTTTGTATCTTGGCTTCTGTTTCTCTTTCGTCCACATGGTCAGGGAAGACTGTCACAGGCAACCATTGATATTTCCCTAATAACTCAGGACCAAATAGAAGAAAATAAAGCAGCTATACAATTCGTAGGGTACTTTTTCTAAAGGAAGGAAAAGCAATAACAGCACTAAAATAGAATTTATTTTGTTTTGTGTTCTTTTTCTTGGCATGTTTATTAAAATTATTTATTTTTCTATGTTGACCTGAAGGTATGTATGTGTACTATGAGCATGCCTGCTTCATGAAGGAGCCAGAAGGGGTTGCTGGAGCCCATGGAACCAGAGTTTCAGACAGTTGTGAGCCATGTGCATGTTGGAAACTGAATCCCGGTTGTTCATTAGCCCACTATGGGTGACATGGTCCCTAGGCATGTGAGATTGGGCTGTGTAAGAAAAGTAGCCGAGCAAGCCAGAAGAAGCAAGCCAGAAAACAAAGCTACTTTATGGTCTCAGCTTTAGTTTCCATGTGTATTTCCTGCCCTGGCTTCCCTACAGGACAGACTGTAAGCGGTAAACTAAAATAAACACTTTCATCTCCAAGCTCTTTTTGGTCATGTATTATCCCAGCAACAGAAACCTAATTAGGACAAATAAAAAGCATGACTCCCAGGGCTCCGTGCCTTCAGGGTTAAGGTCCAGTTGACTTTATTTTCTTTTTAGTTGAACAATGTTAGATTTTGATTGATTTCTTTTTTCCTCTCTAATCATGTCCTTAGCTAGAGGTCAGCTTGTTTTGTGATTCATTCTTCCTCTCTCACCTTCTGATTTACAAATCGTAAATTGTTTCCATTGTTTCATGAGATAGCTGAGAATTGATTGACCATAAAATGTTTCATGGTATGTTAACTGTCTGACTATAAACCCATAACATGTACCTTTCCCGTGAACATAAAAATAACTACAAAATTCCACTTTTGTAATCACTTGCTCATTTGCTATAAAAAGGCCTGTCTGCTTCTGGTCTTGGCAGCATCATTCTCCTCCCAAGGGAGCCTGTAAGTCTGGCCTGGTCATAAATAAATTTTTACTTTTCACCATCTCAGTGTTAGTGCCTGGTGTTTGGTACCATAACATCCAGTTTACATGCAACACATTTGCTCAGTCTTAGTTTGAGTCACCTGTAACAGCCACAAAGAGTGTAGCTAGCAGGATGCTGCAGATAGAATGTAACTAGCATGATGCTGCAGGCAAAGAATGTAACTAGCATGATGCTGCAGGCAAAGAATGTAACTAGCATGATGCTGCAGGCAAAGAATGTAACTAGCATGATGCTGCAGATAAAGAATGTAACTAGCATGATGCTGCAGATAAAGAATGTAACTAGCATGATGCTGCAGGCAAAATGTAACTAGCATGATGCTGCAGGCAAAATGTAACTAGCATGATGCTGCAGATAAAGAATGTAAAAAGCATGATGCTGCAGGCAAAGAATGTAACTAGCATGATGCTGCAGGCAAAATGTAACTAGCATGATGCTGCAGGCAAAGAATGTACCTAGCATGATGCCGCAGATAAAGAATGTAACTAGCAGGATGCCGCAGATAAAGAGTATAGGTAGCAAGATGTTGCAGGTAAACTTCATAACAAATGGGATGTGCTCATTGCCTGCCCTGCTTTTCCACTGAACTTCGTTTAAAAAGACAAAAACAAAAGCAATACTCCAAGGGTAAAGTTAATGAGAATTTCAAAGCAGCAGAAACAGAATGTGGAAGTAACTATGAGACCTTTTAAGCACAGGGTTGGTTTAAACCCAGCTCCACATTCACAGCTGACACTGGACAGTGATGGGGAGGGGCCTTCAAAAGAGCTAGTAATACATTGTAATAAAACACATAGTAATAAAACACATTGCCCTTAATGTGAAGAATCTTGCTCTGCTTCTTTCTTATTTCCTGCTAGCATTTTAATCTGTTAACATTCCACAAAATTTAAGACATTTCCTGATCTCCAATATCCAACCTGTTGCTAGGACATCTGGCTTCTTGCAGAACCATACACCTCTTTCTGTCTGTCTTGAAATAAAATTTCCTCTTCTGGAAACTTCTAATTTTTCAGCACACAGGTCAAAGTCACTTTTCTAGACAGAATGTTTGCTTGGATGTTAGCCACTTCCCACGCACTTGTTTCTGGTGCTTCTGCTCCTCCTCTGTTTCATCTGATGTGCTCACTGGACTCTGGACCCCAAAAGGAGGGCTGGCTCTGACCCTGTCTCTGCTAACTAGGAAGCAGATCTTGTTACATAACAGGTCCTAGATAAGGCCTGTTGAATAAAGAAATGAAAGCTGATGTCAGAAAATGGTGTTGTCAAAATACCTTATATAACATCAATTCTTGGCCTAATAGGAGACTTTCATAAATGAATCCCAAGTTTAGAATAATACCGGGTTCTATTTTCTCAAGGATCATGCTGTTTTCTGAGTATAATGAAACATTTTTCTTTTTCTTCCTTCCTTCCTTTCTTTTTTTTCCTTTCTTTCTCTTTTGGTAGAACTAGGAAAGAAGTCAATTAAATGTAGAATTCAGCAAAGTAATAGTTCTAATTCAGATAAATTTCTGTGAGTCTATTTCCTAAAATGGAGCTTTTTGCCTAAGGTCTGTCCTTGGACTCTAGATAAGGTCAAATGCTGTCTGTGGACTTGGAATGGATGGTTTTCACCTTGCCTCTAGGCAGATCAGTTCTATCAATGTGGGATCCAGAGCTACAAATGTCAGGAATATGAGATTGGCCATTTATCAGCTTTTGCCTTAAAACATCCTCAAAACGCACTTTTATAAGTTGTTTTTTTTTTTTTTTTTTTTTTTTTTTTTTTTCCTGTCTGGGCTGAGGAAAACCAAACAACAAATAGTGTGACCTTGCATTTGCTTCAGGATCCTCTACCCAGGCGGAGTAGTTAAAAGCTTCGTTCCAGCACCGAGCTTAAAACACTGCTGCTCAAAACACAGCCTTGCCAACTGTGCTTCGGGGAAGGAGCAGCCACTGGAACAACGTGGGCAATTTAATCATGCTGGAGAGAGGGGGAAGGCAGAGTCTGCAGGCTCTTCTGTAATGGAACGCAATCCCTGCATCCCAACAGGGAGAATGAAAAATGGCACTAAGGTGAAGAAGAGGCAAAGTCCAAATGGGCTTATGAACAACCCCCAGTGCAGTGAACTGTCCACAAGGCAATGGTATAAATGTGTGTGAATTAGACACAACAGAAAGAAATAACACAACTGTGGAATGAAACCTTTATACTGCACCACAGCTGTCCTGTGCAGCAAACCCTCCGTCTATTTCTCTCCATTTTTACGTAAGTTCAGATTTTAAGTGTAGTTGTTCTCCATGGAATTGAAGCATGCACATAGCTGTACTAAGTACTGTTTTCTTCTGTTATAACTAGTTATTTTCAGTCCAACCTGAGATTAAAGAGCATAGATAGCTTTACACTTTAATTTAAAATTATTTTCCATTCTTTGATAGTGATAAAAATGAGTTGATAAAAAATTTTAAATATAAGCCAAACAAGAATTCATAATTAAGATTACCAGAATGAAAAAAAGATCATGTGTCTCCTTCCATATTTCTCATCTTAAATATGTGTTTTGGGCCAGTTTATTTAAACTTAAAATGTTCACTCTCCATTATGCCTATAATAATATAGTAAGCAGTGATTAATGAAACCTGTATTTGGTTAAAATGTGGTATCATAGGTTGATGACTCAAGGGTTAAGAGTATTTGCTACTCTCCCAGAGGACCAAGTTCTTGTCTCAGCACCCATGCTAGGAAGCTTGCAACCCTCTGAGCCTTTGGCTCAGGGAATCCAATGTCCTTTTCTTACACCTTCACACATGAGGCATACAACACACAGGATACATGCATGTACATAAAGACAAAAATATTTTTAAAGTCTTTTAAAAAGAAAAATTAATGGCTGATATAAATTTTGAATTTTGATATATGGTTAAAACTCTATCTCTAATAATTCTTGGTGACTTAATTAAGTCTTGAAAGAAGATAAATGTTTTATTAGCTGCTGACATCTGACCTTCATCATCTGGTGACTAGCAGTCACCAGAAGAGAAAGTCCACTAAAGGAGGCAAAGGAGTGAATGTAACAAAATGTTCCAGAAAAGACAGGCTGCAAAGTGATAATAATGAATATATTTTTTTTACATAGCAACAGTAATCTATCACCTCCTACATACTTCACAGATGAAGAACCTAATTGGCCTTGGAGATAGCATCTTCTCAGTGTGGTGTCAGAATAGCAGGGTTGGATAGAAATGTGCTAAACAGCATACCCATTAAATTACTGTCCATGTATTTTCAAATCCTTAAAACTTATCATTAAATGATTACATGTATTTGAAGAAAAGTGTGACTTTATTTGCAAAAGGGAGATATTTTAAATTCAGATATAATTGAAAATTCTTACTGACTTACTTAAATTTGGAGTGAAGTAAAACTCACTTTTGCCCTTATAATACTGTGTAAATGGAAAGAGAAGAGATTCTTGATGGGAAAAAGTTGGGGTGAACAGCTGAGTACTCAAGGCCTTCTTGTTTGTATTCACGTGCATGTGGAGCATCCATTATCACACGCCACACAACTACCTGCTACGAAACTTCTCACTGCAGCTAAGGGCTTCAGAATTTAGCTTGGCTTGATGCTCTAGATTTCTGCAGCTCAGTCATTACTCTAGGTAGCCAAGCCCAAGCACGTGCTATTGCTCAGAGCTGATCAGAACACATGCTTCAAAGGAGGGAAATTCTAAACATGCCATGCTGCTCTCTCCTGTACAGACAGTGATAGCAAAAGTGGGTCTCTGTTCACTGAATTTTACAAAAATACCTGGCAAGGCAATTAAAGACACTTCCTTGCCAGGCAACTTCTTAAAGTTTGTGGTGTGCTATGCTCCACACGCTAAGAGGGAAGCTGTCCATAGCAGTTGCTCCATAGGCTCTGAGCACAGGGTGAAGAAATACCTTGTCCCAGGCCACTTCTCCTTGTTGAAGTCACCATTTCTCTGTGATGAGGGTCAGAACCTAAATTGGGAGCAGGAAAAGGAACACCTGGTTTCAAACGCAGGCCATGGTGATGCTCAACTCTAGGTCCAAAATGTTTTCTATGCACATGGGACAAAACAGACAACACAAAGTAGAAATCTAAGCAGCATGCCAGGAGTGGAGGAAAATGGGGGTGCTTGAGGTGCCTCTTCTGTGTTACATTTGACCCCCACATGACATCTTTACAGCCTCACAGATTATTCTATACTTTTTATATTAATCTTATATTTACATCTGTCAGTTAATAAGAAGGAAAGGCTAAATCATGTGCCTAGCTGATCCGACAGCTCCAGAAGTGCTTCTCAGCACAAGGATTACAGGTGTGGCACTGTCCTGCTTGTTATTGTTTTAGACATGCGTTCTAGGGCTCAGCCTCAGTTAGGCTCTCATGCTCATGTGGTTAACAGTTTATGTACTGAGCGATCACTCAGTTCTAATACTTAAAATCTTGCTTGAGGAAATAAAAACCTATTTTATAGTCTTCATAATTGTATGTATTTTAGAGACATACAAAGGTAAGACCAACCAACTCTCAAAGATTAAACTCCAGGCATTTAATGCTGCTCCTTCTCTCTCAGATCCTAAAGCTCTAAAGGGCAAGAAGGATTATTTTTGGCCCAGAAATGTTTTTGTAGACATTAGTAGGTAAAGCCCAAAGAAAGCCATCCTGTCGACACATAGCAGTCCTGAAGGTAGGTCATCTCAAGGATCTCCTACCCTTCCTGTCGCCGGGCCTTGCCTTGTTTTCTGTAAGGCTTTCCCACTTTCTCCTGGAGCTTTTCAGAGTTCCCACACTACAGAATTAATTGTGCTGCACGTGACTGAGTCATTCAAGTTTTTGCCTATACAGTGCAACAGTAGCACAGAAATGGTTCCAAAAAATGTGTCAATGTCAGATTTTTTTTTCAGTGATCAAGAAGACTGTCTTTAATCCACTGATTTTCTTCATTTATTAAAAAACATATCCATAATTTAGTCTGTGCTAAAGGCTTAAAAGGCAAGAGGGAGCAGTTCAAAACCTCCAAAGAACTTGCTTCTCCTTATAGGATGAAGAGAGCAGAAAACAGATGGAGTCAAGATGTGCAGATGTAGTTTGGGGATCCATTTAGAATCCTGACACAATACTCTTTTTATATTAAACATTGAACACAGAAGCATAAGAGCAATGCACCTCTGGGGGTCAACAGGTCCATTCATCGTAAGAGCGATCCTTTTTCAGACCTTACAAATTCCTGTAAATGTTCCCAGATGTCAGATAGATCTTATAATTTGGAATTAACTTATCAACTTGCCTTTCAGGGTAGGCCAAGTAAAGCCAAACCAGTGCATCTCCCACTATTTTCTCTTAAGTGAATAGTCTTCTTGGAGACTCCATTTCACTTTCTGAACTTCTTCCCAACATGGTATCTGGGGAAATAAGTTAACATGGCAGTATTTTAGCAAATTACAAGTATGATTTATATATATATATATGCAGATATAATATGTGTGTATATATTTTCTTAAACATACCGAATTGAAATCTCTAGGGATGAAGGTCTGGGCTATGTGCGGTTGTTCACAGTGCTACATGTGATTTTGATTAAGCTTCATGGCTTCATGTTCAAGCCAGGTGTCAAGAAACATTTGAACAGTTCAGGTGAAGATAATGGTACGAGTCATTAGCTAATTGGCTCGTGCTAGGGACTTTCCAGACTAGGGTGTGTGTGCCTGGTAACAACGGGTAAGGCTTTTGATTGGTTAGTACCAAGGTGAAAATCATTTTTATTATTATTATTTCTTCCTGGCATGTTTGGGCTAGTTTTGTACAGGGTCCTGTAGCTCGTCCTTGGGGTATGGTCAAGCTGTCCTGGTTCTGTTCCCTGGAATGTCTCCTATAGAGGTAGGGAAGTCCACCATCAACCCTGGAATGTGCAGCTGGCCCAGGAATGATGGTGAATTTTGATTAGAGCATTTGGTGGTGGGATAGCAGGGTCAAGGTGGTATGGATGCTGCAGTCAGAACTTAGATCATGCTGCCCCTCTGTGAACAGCAGTTTTTAGCTATGGTCTCTGGGAACTGGGTGAGAGACTCTTTCTCAGGGCTCTGTCTGCTTTAGTTTAGCATAGTTCTCTAAAATGGAAGACTCCTTTTAATTCTGGACCCCACCTGGTCATCCAGGTGTCCAGCTCATTGTCTCCTAGAACTGGGCAAGCCCCTGCCAGGTATGTGGAACTGAACACTATTTTATCTCTATGGCTACTAGAATTCAAAATGACATTTCTTGAGCTAAGTTTACTCTCTTCAGGCATATATTACATCCTATTTATAACATTTCTCTAGCAACAAATTTGTAAGAGTGTCTAACATTACTCCCTGGTAACCAGTGTTGCTGTACTGACTTTCAAAGTTTGGAAGTTCGGGATTCCCATGTCACAGCTGTCTGTTCCCTGGGATGAAGTTCAGGTCTTGCAGAGGCCAATGGCCATTTGTGAACTGAAATGAGGAAAAATTCCATTTAATCATCTCAGACCCTTTGGTTTCCGCATGGTGATTTCTCGGCTGAGAAGAGATCTGACGTGTTAATTTGCACACTTATGTTTTTCTCTCTTTTTTTTTTTCTGTCGCAGAGTGATAGCGTAACCTGCCCCTTGATTCCATGTGTAATTTTTCTCAGAATGAAGCTGTTCTTAAAGTAATGCATAAAGTTTTCGGTTACTGCACAGTGAACATAAGCCCCCAAATTCACTGCTACTGGCTGCCTGGCTTTGTTTACTGATATCAATTGAGGGGTACTTTGCAACTCTGATTCTGACTTACTAGAGAAATTTTGGGATCCAGTCAGAATGCTCAGAAAGCAAAGACACTTGCTGCCAGGACTGACAACTTGAATTTGATTTCTAGGACTGATGATGACGGGAGACAGGTCTCACAACTGTCCTTTGACATCCACATGTACACAGTAACATATGCAGGCTGAGAGGCCGAGATTACAATTCAGCTGGCAGAATGTTTGCATGTTAAGCATGAGTTCCTGAGTTTTACACATAGCATCACTACCAGGAGAGAGAGAGAGAGAGAGAGAGAGAGAGAGAGAGAGAGAGAGAGAGAGAGAGAGAGAGAGAGAGAGAGCACACTGACTTCAATCCTGCTCTTATGTTTGTTTATGACATATAACAGACTCTGTATTAATTTGATATGATTTTTGTGATGAGTATTAGAAATAGCCTTACTGTGTTTGAAAGTCAACATTCCGTCTGCTAATACATACAACTGTGTAAGAAAGAAACATAGGAAAACAGTAGCTGTCACATATCTAGAAAGCATTTTTTCTGCTCCCAATTTGTCCTTCTTAGTGTCTCTCGTAGGAAACCCACCTTGTGTCACTGGCACCTAAACTTTGCTCATCTGCAGTGAACATTTACAAGTTGGGAAGTGCTTTCTCCATGGGCATCAGACCACATAATGGCTGCACTTAGATGCTCAATGGGCCCTTGAGATTTAGAATCTTTTTCCAGAGCTGAAGGCATAACCCTTATAGTTTATCTGGCAGCCACCAAAGGCTATATTTAAAATGTATACAGTAATATTTTTAAAATGTCATTTTTTTGTCAGGAGTCATGAGATGTCCTGGTGTACAAAGATGAAATGACAACTATGTCTTTGCCCCAAGGGAACTGTGGTTTTTCCAGATGAGCCTCTATGATAGTGTGTGATACCACACTACCACTGTGATAATGTGTGAAATGAAAGTCTCATGCACAGAGAGAGGATGGAAGAGGCTTCTGTCTGAGATAGTGAGTGGTGTGGAGCAGTGAGGTGGAAGATGCTGAGAAAGACACTTCAGAAGGGCTCTTATTTACTCCAGGGTTTGTAACGCAAGAGATGGAGAGAATAGTTACCAACTCTACAAATACAATAATATGGAAAGACTTATGAAGCCACATCTAATATAATGTCAGTCATGCTTACATAATCCTACCTTATAGTGTTTTGGCACTGATAACAGGCAGGCAAGAACTGTAGGGTTCATAAAAACATCATGCATATATCTAATTTATGAAGAATTACAGTGCAGAAAATTCCAAGGTTAGGAGTGGAGGCAGAGATGTAAATGTTTGTAGGGAGAAAGGTGCCTGTGTTAGACTTCGTGTGGGGCTCTCACCATTCATACATCATTAAACCAAGAGAAAGAATGTCTTCTTTAATATGATTCTTGACATAGTTTGACATGTCATGAATCAAATTGCATCTGATGTGTCTTCTAGCTGTTTACAGTGATAAGTATCTTTGCTGTCCATTGAGTTGGCTTCCTTCCCATTCATCCAAAGTATGGTAGGACAGACATCGAGGAAAAAAGGTAATCAGATAAAATGAGAATCAGTCAGAAAGACAGAAAATAGGCAAGATGAGTGAATATTACAGATTCCTTTATGAAAAATATACTTAAAATCAAGTAACATTGTTTTTCATTCTCTTCAGAAGTCAAGTGTTCCTTAAGAACTAGAATTATTTTATATTGGCAAGAATGGTCATGTTATGCTGATTGGAAAGTACTGTATACATCTCTCTTACGTCTCTCTGTCTCAGTGAGGAGCCATTAGCTCTTTGGTGCGCCCACCATGCAGTTCCCATGTTCCCTGATCATTTATAGATGCTGCATCAGACATAAGAGCCACAAAGGGGGCAGGAAACTCGAATGGCAGCAGTCACTAGATGGGGGACCTGCCATCTCTTGAACTGGCTGACTTAGGCTATTGAATTTAATTCTAGCAACAGCTTTTACACTTGGGAAAACCAGGGCTCACAGAGATTAACTAATTTGTTAAAGTATTTGTCTGAGCCAGGATTCAAGTATAGTCTAAACCCCATTTTATTAAACAAATTTATTAAATTAAAGAAAAGATGTCATTTTTAAGACATTTAAGAAAGAGCACGTACTTTCCTTCATTGTTCTGGATTAGTGGCTGTCTATACCACTCTGGAAGATGTCAGAAAGAATGCTTACATCTGGCATGTGGTTTAAAGAGAGTTTGCTCAGTTAGATGGTACATTGTTCTTTCAAAGAGCTGAGTGTAGAGACAAAAACTGGATTACTAATGATTTTCTTGTTTTTATTTATAATTTTAAAATTACTTTTTGATTACAGTAATAACTTATTTTTCTAGAAAATTAGGAATACATGGGAGCACAAAGAGAAAAAAACTTTTTTGTCACCATCTGAAGACACATGTTTTATTAAAAACATTCAACATTTTCTCCTAGCTTCTTTGTTCTGAATATTTATTTCCAAAAATGCATTTATACATCTTATTTTACGTTATGCCATTGTGTGATGCAGACACCAGCTTGTGAAACAGTCACTTAGTAATTATCATTATGTTTAGAATTATTAAAAGAAATAGAAGGTGCTGTAGGATAAAAGCTTTCTTTTAGTGAAAATCTCCTCTGAAGGTAATTTGCTTGGATCAAGCCATTTGCTAAGTGAAATGAATTCACAGCAGATTTCCTAGATGAGGCTTGTGCTTCTACAATGGCTTTCAGAGAAAATTTTTCTGTGATTCAGGATAAAACATTTTCTGATGTTTCTGCTTCTTAAGATGAATTTGGTAGGAAGGCTTTTTTACAGTCATAGTTGCCTGGAATAAATCAGTGATTTTGAAAAATAATAAGCATATGTCTTATTTATTTTTAGGCAAGTGCTCTACTGCTGAGCCACACCCAAGTTGCACATCTCCACTTTTAATTCATAAATATTTTATCTTGAGCCACCTGAAGCACTAAAATTCATTTCTTGATAACAGGATGACTTGTAGTCTGACATTTCCCTAACCTGTCTACTGATTTTGAAGCATGTGTATAGATCTAAGCAACATGAAGTCAAATTTTGATCCAACTATTAGGCATTATGCAAATTTGAGCAAGTTGCTGAAATTCAGACCTCATTTCCTCATCTGCAACACACACATAACTATCACCTACTTCAGAGGAATTCTGTAGGGATTCAATAAATTATAGTCACCTGGTGGTATCTATGATGCTTGTTGTTCCAAGAACCTTTGTGAACACCAAAATCTGTGCATGGAGGTTACTTATAGTAAATATCTAATATAATTGTAAATGTTATGTTAACCAATTGTATTATATTACTCAAGGAATAATGACAAAAATGTCTCTACATGTTCAGTGAAGGTGTAATTATTTTTCTCCAAATACTTTTGATGAACAGCTGGTTGAGTTCAAAGACAAAGAATTCACAGATATGGAAGCTATGGATACCCGTGGATATGGAGGGCTATGTGCTCACAGATATGGAGGGCTGTATACCCACAGATATGGAGGGGTGTATGGCCACAGATATGGAGGGGTGTATGGCCACATATATGGAGGACTGTATGACCATAGATATGGAGGTTTGTATGACCACAGATATGGAGGGCTGTGTGCTCACAGATATGGAGGACTGTATGACCACAGATATGGAAGTTTGTATGGCCACAGATATGGAGGGCTGTGTACCTACAGATATGGAGGTTTGTATAGCCACAGATATGGAGAAGGGGTGTATGGTCACAGATATGGAAGGCTGTGTATTCACAGATATGGAGGTTTATATGGCCACAGATATGGAGTTTTGTATGGCCACAGATATGGAGGGCTGTATGGCCACAGTTATAGAGGACTGTATACCCACAGATATGGAGGGGTGTATGACCACAGATATGGAGGTTTGTATGGCCACAGATATGGAGGGCTGTATGGCCACAGATATGGAGGGGTGTATGGCCACAGGTATAAAGGGCTGTATGGCCACAGATATGGAGGTTTGTATGACCACAGATATGGAAGGCTGTATGGCCACAGATATGGAGGGCTGTGTATTCACAGATATGGAGGTTTTTATGGCCACAGATATGGAAGTTTGTATGGCCACAGATATGGAGGTTTGTATGGCCATAGATATGGAGGTTTGTATGACCACATATATGGAGGTTTGTATGGCCACAGATATGGAGGTTTGTATGGCCACAGATATGGAGGACTGTATACCCACAGATATGGAGGGGTATATAGCCACAGATATGGAGGAGGGGTGTATGGCCACAGATATGAAGGGCTATATGTCCACAGATATGGAGGTTTGTATGACCACAGATATGGAGGACTGTATGGCCACAGATATGGAGGGGTATATGGCCTCAGATATGGAGGGGTGTATGGCCACAGATATGAAGGGCTTTGTGCTCACAGATATGGAGGGCTGTTATGTCCACACATATGGAGGGCTGTATGGCCACAGATATGGAGGACTGTATGACCACATATGGAAGGTTGTGTGCTAACAGATCCAGAGGGCTTTATGGAAAGCCTTTTCAGATATTAATTTTACTAATCCCTTATCTTTAATCTAAAAGCTGAAATTCTGTTAGCCTGATCTTTAGTTAACATATGTCTCTTTTGATTACAACTTGATTCTTAAAAAAATCTTAAAGAAAGAAGGGGAGCTGCTTGATTTTAGCTTATTATTGAGGGTCAGAGTGTCTACTTTGCTTTAAATTTAACTTTTATTCTTCTCTCATACATTACACCCTGACAGCTCTTCCCCTCCCTCCACCACTCCCCAAGTCCTTCTTCCCCTCCCAACATCAATTCTTCTGTTTCCCTTAAAAAAAAAAGCAGGCTTCCAGGCTTCCTGGGAATAGATATCCATGGACTATGGCCTAACAAGATATAGGACTGGGCACAAGCCTTATTGTGACTGGATGTGGCAACCCAGCAGTAGAAAAGGGATCCTGAGTGCAGATGAGTGCCTGATAGGAGTCTCACAAGAATGCCAAGCTACACAACCATAACAGGACCTAGCTAAGAACCATGCTGGCTTTGTGCTTGTCTTCAGTTTCTGTGAGCCCCTATATCCCTGCTTAGTTAGTTCTGGGGTCCTTGACTCCTCTAGCTCCGAGGGGTACCTTATGAGTCTCTGAATCTGCTCCCATCAGTTGCTTGGTGATACTCTCCTGATGACAATTGGCACCAATCTGTAAGTATAGCACAATATCATTAGGGGTCATTTCATTGACTCTTTTTTCCAGTCATGTTTAGTTCTTTTCTGGCTTTCTATTTCCTGTCTATCCAGATAGTGTCAGGTGTGGGATCTCTCTTGTGCTATGGGCCTCAAAGTAGACTAGGCATAAGCTGGTTACTCCCACTGTTTAGGAATATTTGTTTAATTACGTAAAGATGTGTTTTTGTTTTACTTTGCCTGCCTAAGGCACCTGATTGGTCTAATAAGAAGCTGACTGGCTAATTGCAAGGGAGACTGTATAGAAGGAACTTCTGGGCAGGGAGAGTGAAGAGGAGGAGGAGGAGGAGGAGGAGGAGGAGGAGGAGGAGGAGGAGGAGGAGGAATTTAGGTTTAAAAAAGAAAGAAAAGGAGATGATAAGGAGGCAATAGGGACCAGCCAGCAGAAAAGTAGGACATACAGAATGAAAGAAAGGTAAAAAGCCCCATGGTGGAATGTAGATAAGTAAACACAGGTTAAATTAAATTAAAAGAGCTAGCAGGTCAAGCCTATGAGCATTCACAATTAACAGTATGTCTCTGTGTCTTTATTTGGGAACTGGTTAGTGGCCCAAAGAAAATTCCAACTTCATCCCACAGGTTCTGAGCCACCATTGCTGAAGCAGTTCTTGCAGGTAGAACAGACTGTAGGTAGAAGGTTTGTTGCTGGGATGGTGTTCTAGTCCCGTACTAGAAACCTTGCCTGGTTATAGAAGATGGCCAACTCAGGCTCCATACCTCTCGTTGCTAGGAGACTTTGTTAGGATCACTCTCGTGGATTTCTAGGAGCTTCCCCTGCACTGGGCTTTTACATGTCCTCCCAAATGCTCCCCAACTCCAGTTGTCTCTCCCAGTATGTTCTCCCTCCATCTCAGAGGACATGGGTGGAGGCTATCTACTTCTAAGTATTTATTTCTCAATGCTCTTTGGCCAAGTAACTATTCTGATTATTGACAACATGACTTAAGCCTCCAGAGCACCCCTCTGTCACTCAAGTAACAGCGGTTGTGCAGCAGCCTCTAGCAGAATTTCTGCTGTCTTTATCTCCAGTTGCAGCAAATGACCATGAAGACTGTGCTGGCTGGACTGAAGGGAAGTGTTTGATGTGGAAAAGGTAGGGTATGAATGGACACTGTCAACTGGCATTAGATTATAGAGGACCTGATAGCTGGGGCCAAGCCATTGAGTTCAGTATTTTCTCCTCTCATTGTCTGATTTTAAATGCACGAGTTGGTTAACTATGTAGAAAAAAGTGAAAGAACAAGTAGTCAAGATTTTATTAAATCAAACATTTATAGTACCCAGCAGAAACTACTAGGTTAGCCCAACTGGGAGAAAAAAACACAAGTAACATCACCAAATTAGGGACTTACAACCTCCGGCAAAGGTGATTGGGGAAGCCCTGAAGAAACTGTTAAACAGGCATTCCCAACTGAAATTTCTGGGCTGAGCAGTATTTTCTCCATGGATGAACTTTCATATTCTTGCTTTCTCAGAGGTATTTTTATGCCATGCAATAGGCAATAGTAACCTCTGTTGGAAATGGCTGACCTTCTAGGTGTTCTCCAGGGTACAAAGTTTTTATGACCTTAGCTCTTTGTTCTTTCCCCTCTTCCTTGTTATGGGGTTAGAAACCTGCTCACCCTAGGAGAGGAAATTTGGGAGGACACTGGAAATCAACAGTATGCATTTGACAAGCTGAAACAGCATGTGGCAGCTTATTAATACAAAATATTTTACAAATATAGCCAAGCAAAGGTTGGAAATCAGCCCTATTGGAAATAATGTGCTGTTTAGCTAACATGGTGTTTGAAAATATTAAAGACATCTTTCTGAAAAATCCAGATCATGAGTAGCCATCCTGATCAGACCATGATCACTATTTCCCCAAGTCCCTAGTCTTGTTGTTTTCTCAGTTGAGGCACATAAGCAGGGGGTAATCCACCCTAATAAGAACCAGATAGCCGGGGCTGGAGAGATGGCTCAGTGGTTAAGAGCACTGTCTGCTCTTCCAGAAGACCCAGGTTCAATTCCCAGCACCCACATGGCAGCTAACAACTGTCTGTAGTTCCAGTTCCAGGCAAACACCAAGGCAAATAAATAAATAAATAAAGTTTTTTTTTTTTTTAAAAAAAAGAACCAGATAGCCGTGCCACCAAAGAAGATAGTCCTCCCAAAACAGACAGCTCACAAGATCTACTATATCCATACATAGTAACCCTTTCAGATGGTCAACTTTTTTGTTTCTGTAGTGTTGACTCTGCTTCTGAAGAGTTTTATATGGCTGTTTTATTCTTTGAGAGCTCAAAAAATGATTTGACATCTAACAGGCATGATTATACATATTATCTTTCACCCCTGAGCTACAGTGCATAGTAATTTGCTGGGTTTTATGTACTGCTTAGACATACAAAATAGATAGAAGCTCTATCTTTTCTAAGTGGTCAGAATTTCTGAGATTTGTGCCTAGCATAAGTGGCTGCCTTAATGTAAAAGGTTAATCATTTTATCTGCTAAAGAGGTTCACAAGCATCCCCTAGAGCAGAAATGTCTATGACAACATTTCTGGATAATGAGAAGAAACATTTTCATAATAAGTGAGTACAGAATTAGGAGGCAAGCACTGAGGTGAAGAGCTAAAAATCCAGCACCAGAAGGAAGTAGTTAATGAAAAGACTATCTAATTTTTATTGTGCTTTGGGATAAACTCTGTGGAGATTTTGTGTGTCATCTCAAACAGAAATGGCAGTAATTAATTATATCTAACTCAACATTTCCACAATTTGTTCATGTCTGCATTTCAGCAATTCTATATCTAATTGTGTTTAATTCAAGTCACATCTGTTTCCACTTTGCTGGCACTGGCCACCTGTCTTCTGATCCCCAGTGTCTGACATGGGTGTGGCACGTAGTGCAAGCTTAATAAATGATGGAGTCTCATGAAGTGAGATTGTGTGTTTGTAGAAGTCACTGTAAAATTGCAGATGACCACCACCAGGTTAAAGAAGAAAGCAGGCATGGCGATGGATAACAACACTCAGAAATGAATGTCATAGGCAATGCCAGGGCTGTCTATTCTATGACCTAGGGGTAGATTTACTAATATTCACAAAGAGTGTCATGCAGCAGTTTGGAGTATAAAGTAGACTCAAAAACCATGAAGGATGATAGATGGATAGATGGATGGCTGTTCTCTCAGAGGATCTGTAAGTACTACAGAACGGCTCCTTCCACAGGGACGAATTTCTTTGACCCGGTGGTAACAAGGCAGCAGCTATGGAAGAATTCAGTTGTGATTTTGTTTCATGGGTGACAGAATGACTTTCTGCTCTGGTGAGGTTGAGGTGGGTTTGGGAAGCCCATAGCCTCACTCCTGTCATTACACAGTCTCTTGTCTAGACTCTCCTTGGATCATGTCCCACTCTGTGACATGATACTGCATGTCCAGCCTAAGCACTGACTTAGGTTTAGAGAAGATGCATCAGTAACCATAGACAGAGAAGAAAGAACTGTGACAGCATGTTATAGTGGGGTATAAATGTAAGGTATATATTTGTGTATCTGCCTCTATCTCTCCACCAGTGGCTCCATTGTATCATTATATGTAAGATAACGGGTGCTCACTTGGTGTTCATGCTGTGTGATGTCCTTTATGAAAACTGTTCTACAGAATCTTAACAAGGAGTCATCCCTCACCCACACCCAGTGCCTATAGGAGCTTCATAAATTTGGTCAGTATGAGTCCAGGGAGCAAGATTTTCCCCAAAGCATAGCAAGGTAAAAGGCTGAAATGCTCTGCTATTTGCATGACTGGATGCTGGCAGCGGAACTCCACCTGTCTGAAGCTCACTCAGGGTTAGACAATGAAATCCTAGTAAAAACATTTATGCAGGAGAAAAAGCCTATGATTTATGTGCTTTCCGCTTCCCATTTACAGGGGTGCCAAATGCTGATCTGGATGGAAACTGCTAAGGGAAACCCCGGTCTGAAATGTCATTTCTTTCCAAGCTCTTTAGTGTTACACCATTTGGTTGCGAGACACACTAAAATAGAAATTTAATGCTGCTGGATTCTGAGAAGTATTCACAGGTGCCTTTGTAGTCCGTGCATGCATTTTCTGTTTACTGTTAACTAACTCTATATTCATCATTGATTCAGTGAGAGATTGATACCCTGACACTGAGAAGATGGAGCGAGATTATATCTCTGAATAAAACACTCGAGCTAGGAAATGGAAACGCAGAAATACATTTGAGTGTCTGTGAACAAGGAGACAATTTCCAGTTTGCTTTACACGATGCTTTAGGAGCTTGCATGTTTATATTGGCGCACATTATTTCTCACTATAAAACTAAGAATGCTTGTTCAACACCTTCAGATAAAGCAGATGATTTACACTGGACCTGATTCTATAGAAAGTCAAAAATAACAATAACAGCAACAGCAACAACAACAAAAAAACCCAACCAACCAAACAAAAAGGGAACAAAAATTAAAAAAAAAAAACCATTAAATTGTTTTCGGCACCAATTGACAATTCCTTCCCTACTAAAAAGATTTAAAAAGGTTTCTGTTTGTTGCAGCCCTCATATCAAAGGAGGGATGGGCTCAGCACATTCACGTGGTGTATGCACCCTGCAAATGATAGACTAGAGTTGTCATTCATGTCTCTTGTGTGACATGAAACCTGCCTACAGATTTGCCCCATCCTCCCTCAGCCTCTTCTTTGGCTTTAGAATAACCAACAAAGAAACAAGATACAACTGTTTTTATATATAAAAAAATCTTGAGATTATTATTATTATTTTTACAAGTTGAAAACATTTCTTTTTCAAGCAGAAATATCTACTACCATCTGGTATCTTTATGCTTTATATAGCTGATAAGTAGCTCCTGGATGACACAAAAAATAGCTACATTTTCATTATCCACCGTTCACAAATTCCCGTCTTGCCACCAGAGAGCAGTGGCAGAGAGCAGTCCGCTCTCTTCTTTTCCTTAAGTCCTTGAAACAAGGCAATGATTCTCCATATTCAGTTGAAATAGAAAACGCTCAGGCTCAGTGCATACCGGGAAATTGCAGCCTCGTTCCCTCCCTCCCTGCTCCCTTCCTTCTCTGAGAGGGGCCACATTGTGTCTGGAAGCTCCCGGGACTCAGAACCAGGGGCTGGTGTGGATCCACGCCTCCACCCAACCACCTCTTCCATAGCCAAGGCAGAGTCTTGCTTCGGGTGATCTTTTACACTGTGTTTCGATTTCATAATACAGATACATTGTGGAGATGAGTGTGTCCTGACAATTTAATGAGAATAAAAGAACAGCCCAAAGGTTTTTACTTACCTACCAGCTCCATTCAATACCGAGTTTCAAAAAACGTGGTTGGACAAAGGAAAAAAAAAATCTTATTTCTGCCATGATGCTGGATAGAAAAAGTGGATTTGGCTTGATTATTTTTTTGAATAAAATATTCAACAAATGAAAGAATGTGCTAGTTGTTTTTCCTTACAATATTTGTATTAAGGAAATAATATCAAATCTTGGTAAGTTTTACCATTTCTCTTTGACAGTACGTTAGTAAGACACGTTTCATTAGGCTTGGGTTTCTAGAACTGCAGAGTGGGTTTACAGGTTATTTATTGAAAGAGGGGCCATGGGATCTGCGCCCTGCATGCATGTAATTTATCCTACAATGTGGAAGGGGTAACCCTTCCTGAGTGGGTCCTCTTGGGCGGAGGCTATTCAAAGAAGGAAAATTCCTCATGGCTTGGGACCTTGACAGTCTTTCCTTTTGGAGCATCATTTAACTTGAATAGTTAATGCCATTATAAACTAGCCCTGCTTATTGAAAGTGTTACTGTTAAAAGCAAATATGATGCACGTTACTACGACTGACCTGCATCTTTAGGCAGAGTCACGCTCTCTTTGGTATCTGTATTGCTGTTACTTCCAGAAATAACTTTCCTTTCCTTCGTTGCCTTTCTTCCTTCATGTATTTCCACCTCTGTTTGTGTTGGCTCTACCCTCCCAAATCCCCTTTTCAGTATCTCTCAGAAGGGAAAATCAAACACCCGGCTTGTTGTCCATGTCTCCTAGGAGGTGTGTGGCTCTGGGAAGGTAAGTGTCTTGTGGTTTTGCCCCGCGTTGTTGGGGCAGCCCAGTAGCAGTGGCGTACTGAGCACTCAATGTGTACTGTTGAGACCCTGAAGCTCTGCGATCCTTTGACTGTGTGGACCACTGCTTCCCAGATCTTCCTTCACTTCACCCTCCCTGTAAGGACCATTTTTCTAGGGACTGCAAAGACTTGCAGGTATTTGGGCAAGGATGAGTTTTAGTCTGGACTAGTCTAATGATTTTATCATCCACTAAAAATACCCCAGCTCCTCTATGATTTTATTTTCTTAGTGTCTACTCTTTTCTTTGGAAAAGCAGGTCAAACCTCTTAACTAAGTCATTTAATTAAAAAAAATTGCTTCAAGGAGTTCATATGTAATCATCCAACCTCTAGCTAAAAGCATTTCCTCGTGTCATTTCAGACTTTCATTTGCAGCCAGTAAAGTGAAACCTAGCTTGTTCTTGGAAGGTTACAATTAACCTCAAGTCAGGAATGTGAAGAGAAAATGAACAAAATGCTCATCTGATTTCAGTGCCTGATCAAAACTTCTGGGCAACCTGTGTAATGGACTGCAGTCAGTGACTGTTGTACCTATCTGATTTGATGGCTTTAAAAATAATGCTTTACATGAATACAGTCTTAGAAAGTATGTAACTTCCATTACTGCCCCCCACAAAATTGTCCTTATTTTGTCCTTCATAGACTAGATACAGTCTTCTTGATTTTTATAGTGGGATTTCCAAAAGTAGTATGTAACTCTCTTTTTGAAAGACTGTAGAAGGAAAATGAGATTATAGTAATTCACAGCTCTGTTTTAAATGTCAGCCCAGAGAAGTGATGCCCGGTGTGCAACACCTGAAAGTAGGCTGCGTGAGATAACATTGAGCATTGGAGGAGGCAGGGCAGAGTGTGACTGAAATCAAACACGGCAGAATGAAAGAAGTGGCCATAGATGTTTACTTCTGTTCTCATTGTCTAGGTTTTACCAAGTAAAAGCTTCACTCACTCCAAAAGAAACAACCATGTGTACAACCCATCAGGGTTCCTGTTGAGCAGGTCACCTGGGTGGCCACAAATACCTTCTGTAGAGTATTACTTAGAAACTCAATTTAAGCCAAGAAGGGCATCAACTGGAAAATCAATACTATGGAATGTGAATGGGATGGTTTTTATTATAATTTTTGTTGAAAAATATATTTTTATATTCATAAAAATATCAAAGATATGTCATACACCTCCTATTGGTTTCTGGTCCTTTCTTCTAGGGGAGGATGGTTCTTCTTTTCTGCCCAGTCGCCATGGGATGGTCTTTGCTGCGCACCAGCTCTCCTTGCTCCTGTTTGGTGGCTGCTTGGTGTCCCCATGCCTTCTTATTCTCTGTGTTATTTTATTCTAGTCCAATCCATTTGCCTAGATTTCAGCCCTTTCTGTTATTAGAGCTCCTGGTTAATTGGGGGACCCTTACTGTCTGTGGCAGCAGGTGCTTGAGGTCCAGACTTGCTCTCTTGCAATCCCACCTGGGTTATTGCTAGTGCACAAAATACGTATACCATTAGTACTTAACTATGGCTTTCTGTTGGTTTCCCCTCTTCTGTCTTTCCCCCTTGATTTCCACCTGAGTCATTTTCATTTACCTGTGTGCTAAAGAGCAGAGGTAGTCCTGGGCTTTGGAATAAACAGACCCTAGAGGCTCCTAGGCACCTGGAGACCATGCTGGCTCAGCCAGTATGAACTGGTGATAACTAGTGCCTTGAGACATGTGCTCCTAGCACTTCAGCACAAGTCAACCTTGAGGTCTGCCTAGGGCCTTGACAACAAAGGCAGAGTCCTGATACAAGGTGACCTAGACCAGCAGGAGACCACCATACCACAGCCACAGATACTAGCAAATTAAAGTCCTTTTCCTTGGCTGGGAGCAGAGCCTGGGAATAAACCATGAAGGCTTTCACCTCCCTAGATAAAATTGGAAATGCTGGTTTTAACTTGTCCCAGGAGACTGTGTCCCTGTTCTCTATGTCTTCCTACCTCCCTATCACCCAAGGGGAACTAGCAGGGCCCTGTACATTGAGGCAACCCCAACATCTGACCCTAAACCAGGCCTCATCCCAGCTCTGGGGTAGGAGAAACATTTTCTACTATGGATTTGAGCTGACTAGACTTCTTCAGTGGACAGACATGGAGACATCACTGCATTTTGGTCTGCTGGTATTTCACTATTTACTCAGAGAATATATAACATGTCTGCCAAACATGGAGGCTTCTAACTACTCATGGGCCATCCAGCTATGCACATATACATGTGCACACAGGGCTATCAGCTATGCACATATACATGTGCACACAGGGGTATCACCTAAGCACATGTACATGCACACACACAGGGCCATCATCTATGCACATGTACATGCACACACACAGGGCTATCAGCTATGCACATATACATGTGCACACAGGGCTATCAGCTATACACATATACATGTGCACACAGGGCCATCCACATATGCACATACACATGTGCACACGGGTATCACCTAAGCACATGTACATGCACACACACAGGGCCATCATCTATGCACATGTACATGCACACACACAGGGCTATCAGCTATGTACATATACATGCACACACAGGGCTATCACCTATGCACATGTACATGCACACACACAGGGCCATCCAACTATGCACATATACATGCACACACAGGACCATCACCTATGCACATACACATGTACACACAGGGGTATCACCTATGCACATATACATACACACAGGGCCATCCAGATATGCACATATACATGTGCACACAGGGGTATCACCTATGCACATGTACATGCACACACACAGGGCTATCCACCTATGCACATGTACATGCACACACACAGGGCTATCCACCTATGCACATGTACATGCACACACAGGGCCATCACCTATGTACATACACATGTGCACACAGGGGCATCACCTATGCACACATACATGCACACACACAGGTCCATCATCTATGCACATGTACATGCGCGCACACAGGGCCATCCACCTATGCACATACACATGTACACACAGGGGCATCACCTATGCTCATGTACATGCGCACACATGTCCTGATGCGATATGTAATATTTTCATGCAAGCAGGAGTTGAGATCAATGTCTGCTTTGTTTCCTAAGTTTTTCACAGTATGTTGTCTTGGAGAACTTGTTCTAGAAATACCTGTTTAACCTCTTTTCCTCATGGAAAGACATGTTGATTTTGGGGACTCTAGCAGGCTGTGGTCTCATTAAGATACAAGTATTTTGGGCTCAGACTGGAACCTTTAAGCCTTTGCCTCATTGTGGTCTCAGAACTACAAATCAGGCTTGATTTCAGAAGTCAACTGAGAATACTTGTTCTCTGTTAATTGCATTTACAAGTAGACTCTAAAAATGCTAGGAGGGATCTTCTCCAATTGTCTGATCTAAAATTAAAAATTAAAGAACAGTTTCTAAAATCCTTTAGTTTGAAATAATTTCAGACTTACAGAGGGTATGCGATGACCTTCTCATCAGGGTTTGTGTGTGTGTGTGTGTGGTGTAGCTTTCAAGTAGCTTTGGCCAATGGTGATAATTTATATTACCACAGCACATCTATCAGTCTAAGAAATTAACATAGACCTGCTGCTCCAGGCTTGAAAGCCAGCTTAAAGATTATTTACTCTTACTGTGTGCACCTACGTGTGGGGCCGCATGTGCCATGGCAGGCTGTTGACTCAGAATGGAATATCTCTTGTTTTTGTTTTGGTTCTGGGGATTCAACTCACTCAAGAAGGCTTTTTGACACAAGCACTTTTCACACTGACCATGAAAGTCTAGTTTTAAAATAATTTCTATTTATGGAGTACAGAGTTATTTTTACTAAGATAAGGTAAGTAAACTGTTCCATGTAAGATACTGGGCCTGGAGGTATCTCTGCAACAGAGAGCATGCCCACAACCTTGCCCTGCATTTAATCTGCAGCAGGGCCAAAACTAACAAGCGAACACCACAAAAATAAACAACTGCAAAGAACCAAGGGATTGGAGAGTCTAGGTGGTTCTCAGGGCAAGTTAATAAAGAAAGTGAAATAATTTTACAATTTGTTAAAATTTTTTTATCTTAGCTATTTTTTTCTGACCAGCATATATATTGAATAGGATGAAAAGGTACTTCTTTCAAAGTGAACACAGTTTCACTTCTAAGGAAATAAAAAGTGAGGCTATGAGGAAATTTCTCTGGGAATTTGTCTTTCAATAATCCACTGACTTTTTCACAACATTATAGTTTTGCACACTGTAGAAAATACCACTAAGAATGGTGAAAACTTAATTGTGTGTGTGTGTGTCTTAATGCGGTATAAACAGAACAAGTGACAGTCTAATAGACAATTAAGGTGATTGTGAAAGAGTGTGATGCCAGGATGATTCAATGTCTTCTGAGAGTCCTTGTGCCTGTTTCCTTTATAGCAGCTGAGTGACATAAACACGTTCTGAAATACCACTGCTGTGTCCTGCTTTGCTCTTTTGCTCTCACCTGTGTTTCGTGTATTTGTGACACCATGAGATGCTGGCTTTGTCAAATGTTCTCTGTTCATGAATTCTTGAGCACTAGGCTCAATGGAGCACAACACAATCATGTGTGATGCTAAGAACAAAATGCATTTCCACCTCTTCAAAGCTCTGAATGACTCAGACCTTTGGAGAAGGGAGGATTGGTTGTTGAACTTTTCAATAGGAAATGAGGCTTCACACGATCTTTTATCTACAAAGCAAATATTATATACTTGTATTGATATTAAACTGAAATTATATATATATTTAAACATTTCCCTGAGAGACATGTTGTGGTTTTCAATATGAGTGAGTAATATAAAATGTTAATCTTGAAAAGATTTTCAGGAAGGTAAAAGGGAAAAGATATCAGTGAGCCATAGATTAAAAAGTTGATGCCTGAACTGATATAGAAACTGGTAAAGGGGACTTTAAATTGTAATTAGATTTCACCATTTGTGGATGGGCCATATGAAAGAGAGATTTACAGGAAAAGTATGCTCTTCCATTGCTTCTGATAAAACTCATTTATGGAGGTAAATTGTAAATGCTGGCAGGGGTGCTGGGGGTTTGTTAAGGCTGGATTCTAATTTAAGCATCCTTACTTGGCATTCTGCAGTGTCCCAGCAGAAACTCTGGCCTTAAATCTACAGCTATTCCCGGAATAGAGACTTATTTAGAAGAACTGTTGATGAAAGGTTAGCTCCTGCATTGATTTTTATGTAGGCCAGTGTTGAGGGAAGAAAAGAGGCAGAGGCAGGGGAATTCTTTTTGGCTTCTCCTCTTTGTCTTGGCTTCAAGTTTAAGGGCAGGAGGTGAGAAAAGAAAGCTTTCCAAAGTCTTTTAGGGTGTGTGTGTGTGTGTGTGTGTGTGTGTGTGTGTGTGTGTGTGTGTGTGTGTGTACGTGCACGCCACAAGTGTTGGCATGCATATGTCTGTCTTTGTTCTGGAGGTTTCTCTGCAGAATTGAGCTGCCTCATTGAATTTCCAAAGCCTGATTTCACTGCAGTTGCCGTGGTGAAGACCTACTGTGTAACCCCTTATTGCTGATAGCCAGTGACAGGTGCTATATAGGGACTGTCTCTTTCGATTAGCATTGCATATAGAAACAATCTTGTTGGATTTTGCAGAAGTTTCTTAGATTTTCCGAGATAAGCAAGGACTGAACTTTAATGATAGCTCCTGCTTGGCACACCTAAACAAGCTTTGAGTTTATATTAGAGAAATAATGTTTAATATAAAAGTAATTCAATTTGAATTAGAAAGTATTAATGATATTAATTGGTTTAATTTTATTTGCTGGTATTACCTGGGAGTTTATCATACTTGGTTTGGCTTTGTGAATGCTGATGTTGTTAGAATCCTCATGGGACGAAGCAGAGCAGGTTGTGATACTTCTGGTTGTTGGGAGGTTGGGGATAGCTTCTCTTTTCTATGTGGAGAGGATATGGTGGATCCCTTGGTTCCCTGAGTTCAGCAGTACCCCAAACTAGAAAACTATCAAGGAGTGACTGGCTGAGCAATTAATTAACATTATATACAACTGATACTTTCCTGGGATTGTTAATTCCCATGTGATATCATGAGATTGTACTAGGAATGTAATGGAGTTTAATGGCTAAGTGCTAATATTCTTTACTTTGATGCCTTTGTACATAGCCTTGCCTAGGCCCCAATTTTTAGCTTATGTTTAAGGAGGCATGGGGAGACAGAATTTTACTTTGGAAGCCGAGTTAGGGTAAAATGTAAACTATCATATGGATGCAGACCACAATATGAATGTGTCTTCTCAGTATACAGATTAATTAGCCGTTGCTGAGTAATACATTTCCTAGTAACAAATTAGCACCATCAAGTACCAAACCTCTATCATCACTCAGTGTCTAGGGGGAAGGAATCCAGATGTGGCTTAGTTGTGTGCTTCTGCCTCAGGTCCTCTCATGATGCTGCAGTCACATTGCTGGCTGGAAATGCAGTCTTTCCCAACGCCTGCCAAGGAGCACTCACTTCCATATTCACATGCGTTTGCTCCCAGGGTTTAGTTTTCCTTCCGTTTCTTGGCTCGTCCACAAGGCTCAAAGAGGAAAACATGAATTGTCTTGGAGTGAACAAGCAAATAAGAGAGATGGAGACTGCCTTCTGTTTGTACTTCAATCTCAGGAATAACTGCCTCTTTTTCTGCATTGTGTTGACAGGATCATCTGTAGGTCCAAGTCCCACTCAGGAGAGAGGATTGCTGGGGGTCACTGACGGTCATTCTAGAGACTCACCAATGCGTATATTAGATTTTCCCACTATAAGAGAAAACTAAAGGACTAGTTGATTGGAAGTTTCTCTAGAAGACATTAGTTAAGAAAATACTACATGTGAAGTAAAAGTACCAGAGAAAATCTGGTTGGGTCTAAGGGATCTTGCTACCCTTTTCAGCAGATATTCCCATTGTTTTTCCTTCACTAAGGTCTACATCTCTCTTCACTCTTCCAAACACCTCCCATCCTTCCCCTACGGCAGATGTAATCTATTTTTATTTACACAGTTCTATGACGTGATTGGCTAAAAATTCTACAAAAACCAATTCAGAATGAGATCTGAGTTAAATTCAATAATTTAAATTGAAAATTCCCTTTAATTTACCCGTGTTATGATTGTATTTTGGTGAGGGACTTCAGGTTGGCCCTTTATCATATTCACATTCATGCCTACCCAGTTGGTACCTCCTCAGTGTGCTTTCTTCCCAACTCATACCCCTCTGAGCTTTCTGTCTGTGGGCCCATTTGTCATCTTTCTAGCACATTCTATTATTTGAGATTACCACTTCATGTCTGTTTTTAATTGTTGCCTTTCTTCTTAGTAGAGATTCAGCTCTGGGAGGGCAGAAACAGCAAGGGTAGGGATACTGTCTTTGTGTTGTGTGAATGAATGTGAACAAATGTGAAATCAAAACACGATTATGAAGATGGGTTTGGGCCAAAATAGTGCAAAGACACCCCTGTCACATCTGTCTGCTACTATACTGACCTGGCTTGTTTGGCTTAGATGATTCTATAGTAGATGAGAATGTGCTTGGTACTCCAAGCTCAGAAGCTCAGGTGTATCACGGGAAATGCTGCTCTCTTCATAGTCCCAGAACGCATTGAGATGAGTTAGAATGTCTTCAGCCTGAAACTATGGTTCAAGTGCATGCTATAGAGGAAGAAACCAATCAGCCTTTGCAATTTAAATGTCTCTATTTTTCTGTGATTAGTCTGCTCTGTTGTGTCATGACCATATTACAATACATTTGTGGAGGACAATTGCCCATGGCTCAGACTTAAAAGCAGAAAACAGGCCTGATGGTCCTCCCCTGAACAGACTCAAAGTTCAAACTGAAAAGGAAAGAGAGAGAAAAAAATCCTACCCTTTCCTTCCCTTGTTCGGGTTTCATTTCCACACAGTGAGAAGAGTGACTTGATTGTTGCTTATTGTGGTTTAATATAACTCATCAAGTTTCTTTTCCAGTGCAGCAAAGTGGGCTGAAAGCCTGAGGGATTTCTTCTGCAATAATTCCCCAGATCCCATTCCCAGCCAACACTGTGCAGCTCATTTTTATTAGGCAGATAGCCTTCTTTTTTTCTTTTTTGCTTCCAGACTCATAATTCTGTGCTTATCTGGACCGAACTTCATTTGCATTTATTAGCTGGTAGGTACTTGAAATATCTAAACCCCTTTTTATCTGCCTGCTTTGTTTCTCATTATTTGCTGTCTCTTCCAATTTAGTATTAACTGCAAACTTGAAATGTTTCTTCTGAAACTGTTGTTCAAATTCTTTGCATACCAATGTGGTCCCGTGAATAGCTGTCAGCTGGGATCTGGGGCAGTAACCTGTTTCTGCCTCACACAGCTCCAATGCTCACATTTTGCTTGTCTCACTTGACTGGCTGAGTGTGAGCTGTTCCTGCAGGTTCAGCTAGTTCTGTTGAATGCTGGGATGCTCTCCACAGTGGTAGACAGTGTGCCAAGCCCTAAGAGAGGAGCCGCTTGCCCTCATGGAGTATATGCCTATATTGTGGATTTGCAGACTATGTCTACCACCCATTCTCCCAATTTTTTTAAAATTGCAGTTAAAAATGCTTTATCTCTTTATTGAATAATATGCAAAATGACATCATGAAGCTAGAATTATTTAAAATCTTTTTTTCCTATTTATTTTCTTTCTATAAGCCTCAAGGAGAATTGCTTTTATTTTTATTTGTACACATTTCAGTGCAGGGATGGTTCTCTGGAACACCACTGGGTTTACTTTGTGCTTGCTGTGTTTTAGGAAGACATCTGCTTATTTTTCTCCTTGTTGTCAAGTAGTTTTTAGGCAAATTTGTAAGTGACTCCCAGAAAATTCACAGGTCTTACCACAGTGCTTTCAATGCTCCCAAGGGTTCCAGCTTGCTTCCTTTTGATTTTCCTGCTTCTGTTGTAATCCAGAGCCTCTATATCTCAACCTTGTAGGCTTCCTTATTGCCTGTATGAAAATTAGTCCTATTTTCTTTTAAGTGTTCTCCAAGCTACAATGAGCCCTTTCTTAGTTAGAATGTCAGCAAATCATTTGTGCAACGCTGTTGAGGCTAAGGCCCAGGTTCAGATTGTGGTGCCCCCAAGAATGAGGCTCAGGGATGAACCTGCTTGCTATGAGCAGCTGAATAAGTTCTATGAGGCACCTAGTCACTCTCATTTTTATGATTTTGGTATGCAAATGGAAAGGATTTATCGATTAGCCCTGTAATTTTGCTTTTAACATTAAAATTTTATTATTGGGTACAGATCAGTAATTGCATCATTAACATGCCCGCTTCTCATCTTGTAATGGAGTCCACTTCCTTTCTGGATTTTACTTGCTGAGTGCTTGAGGGCAGGGGTCAGAGGTAGAGAATAAATTTAGGAATTTTACGTGTGGTAAATGAGGCCTTACAGAGAATCAAGACACTCCTTTGCCTGTTGGCTGAGGTGGAGACTTGAACACACTGGGAGGGGCAACCATGGGAGGAGTTAACACGGATCTCAGGGGCAAGAGAAGAACAAAACGGAACTGAGGACCCTTGGGAAGCAGGAAGGAGCTAACCAGGAGGATTCTGCTGGCTCCTGAAAGCTACATTTGCAGTATTCAATCTGGCTAATACTTGCTTCTCTTGCAGCAGCAGCAGTGGCGGCAGCAGTTTCTTTCCTGTGGAAAATGGGGAAAGAGGGGGTGACCCTGGAGAGTTAGCCAGGGTCAGATAGGGAAAGGCTGTGCGTGTCTTTGCCTATGGTAGCAGTACTTTGGAGAATGAGAGTGAGAAAAATTAGGATTTTGAGGCTAGCCTGAGCAAGTGTGAGGCTAGGCTAGATATAGAGTGAGACTTCGTCAAACCCAACTGCTAAGCAAGTCTTCCAAACAGAGTCCAGTGTAGCGATTGGTTGGGTGTGCTCAGCTGAGATCTTTGAACTTCATGTAAAAACCAAGGTCATTCAATGAAGGGCTCTACATGAGCTGGAGAGAGTGAGTTGATGGGAAAAACGAAAGCCTGCCCCACTTGTCCAGTATGGTTGATAGGCTAGAGGGATTATGTAACAAATAAACAGGTCCATTTTTCTTCTAGCCCCTAGGAATGTGAGTGTACTAGAGGCACAAGTTGCCTAGGTTTCTTGTTTAGTGGTGGGTAGAGTGGGTGTGATATCAATGTGGAAGAGAATAGGAAGAAAGGAAAGCTCTTCTATAGACAGGCTGAGTCTGAGGGCCACTAGGGTATTTGCATTGGGATGACCAGTAGTGGGAAATTAATAGAAACTAATACTGATTGAATATATGTATTCAGTGCCAAGCACTTCATAGTTCTATCTTATCGAATCCTTTCACTAGCTATGATTTTACCCACAGATGAAAAAGAATTCAAATCTGGAAAGGCTCTAAGTATCTTGTCTAAGGAAGAAGTCCAAGAGAGGCAGTATCAAGTCAAATACTTTTGAATATTGGTGCCATCAGACACTGGCTGAGTCATTTGCGGCGATGTTTCTGTTTTCCCTTTAAAACGACAGTATTATTTTGAGAGTTATTCTTGGGTACTAATCAGGACAGTATCTGTCAACCCTCTCATGGCTAGCAATGCGTGCTCAGTCAATCGGAAAAGAAGGAAAGTGAGAGCTAAGAAGGAGGTAAGGAGCTGTAACTTCCCTGCTACAGGGAATTAGATCGGCGAGGGAGACAGCATAGCATGTGGGTTAAAACACAGAGTTCAGCCCGAGCGTTTTCATATGAAAACAGCAGGAAAGAATTTTCCTAGTCATGCATCTGCTATCAATTTTACATTATAGAGTAGAAATATCCATGGTATCAGTTTTCTTCAAAATCAATCACAGTGAAGTCTGTGAATTATAAATGCCAATACAGTTGAAATGAAGTGCTGATCATTTATAATTACTTGAAAACATCCTTGCCTTGGAAAAGCATTAACATTTTTGTTTCAGAGGGCATTGAAGCCTGCTGAACATTGGGGATCAATGAGGAAATCTGACAAGTGCCAAAGGAAGCATGGCTTAGGGAAACACTCCTCCATTGTTGGCGGGGGTGTAAACTTGTTCAGCCTCTCTGGAATGCAGTATGGCGGTTTCTCAGAAAACTGGGAATCAATCTCCCCAAGGATCCAGCCATATCACATTTAGGCATATACCCTAAAGACGCACACTTGCACCCCAGAAGCATTAACTCAACTATGTTCATAGCAGCATTATTCATAATAGCAAGAACTTGGAAACAACCTAGATGCCCCTCAACTGAAGAATGGATTAACAAACTGTGGTACATCTACACAATGGAATACTACTCAGCAGTAAGAAAAAAATGATATCCTAAAATTTGCAGGCAAATGGATAGATTTGGAGAATATCCTCCTGAGGGAGGTATCACAAACCCAGAAAGATAAACAGGGGATGTACTCACTCATTAGTGGATTTTTTTAAAAAAAGGATGTCATTGTATATAAGAACTCAAGGGTAGAACATAGCTAAATGACACAGTGCCTCACTTCTACATTGATGGCCTCTGGCAGGGGTGTGAGTGAGGAAGAACTTCTTTTCTTTAAATGTTTGGCCACAGGGAGTTTAATTATGCTCCAGTAAATAATTGAGCAGCATGAATGGACTTATTTGTTAATGGAGAGATCATAAGAGTAGGTATGAAACTGAGAGGACTGATAACTGAGTTTGATGGGGTGCATGATATAAAATCACCAAATAATAAATAAAAATATTATGTAAAAAGATTCACATTTCCCTTTGTTACAGTTTGCTCCCCTCCACCCCCATCTTACAGAGTCATTTCTCAGTAGCAAAGTTCTTCAGGAACTCCCCTATCAAAAGGAACATTTGAATTTGAGTGTCCATGCTTCTCTTGGTGGAGTCCTTGGCACTGGGTGAGTTCCTGTGCCTTCCTCTTCACAAATGTTCTCATCTGTGAAATCAGAAGCATGTCTTAAAAATTTTTAAAATTTATTCTTTGTGTCTTTTATATCATGCCTCCCAACCCCAACCGACTTCATCCCCACCCCAAAAGAGACAAGATAAAATTTAAGAGAAAAAGAGGGAGAGAAAGAAAGAAAAGAGAAAGAATGGGAAAATCTGAAACTGCAGTGTATGAGACACACTGAGTCACACAATAAACATCTTTATTTATGTATTTTTACATGCAGGTTTTATTGAAAACAATCATTGGTCTGGTTTGAAGCCCTTGGTCTCTGTTACACCATAGAGGCTGGGCCCTCACTGGAGCTCTTACTGTATATCTGGTTGCTATCTTGTGTAGTGAAGATGCTGTAGCCCTGGGTCCTCAGGACTGTCCCCCATTCCCTATGCTCCAGAAAAATCACAGACGAAGTGGGTGTTGGGCTGGGTCAACATATAACCCTGGTTCTGGGCCTGGGTACTTACAGGGTTGGTCAGCCCACCAGTTTTCCCCAGTCTTTGCTACCAGTACCAGGGTGGGTTCTACAGAATTGCCCTGGCTAGTTCACCCCTTGGAGTGATGAGCAAGGGGCGGGGCCAGTTCTCTGGCTTTTATCTACTCAGAGTCCATTTTCCCACCAGCAGGGCCATCCCTACTGTGTTGTCAGGCAAGGTGTAGGGGCCACTCTCCTCAGTGCTGCAAGTGATGAGGGACAGGGACGACTCTCTCACCTGCCTCAGGCATTGATGTCGGGGAGGGTGATGGTTTGGGTGGGTTAGTGGGGGGGGCATCCGTCCCCAACTCATGCCACCACAAGACAGATAGTAATGGTGACAGCTCTCTCAACATTAGGAATGGCTCAACCACACATTTGTCTTTTGTGTTTTATATGAGAATCTCCCAGTTCCCAAATCATGGCAACTAACTAATTTACCATGGGATGAAGTCCCCGTGGAAGCAGGATTTGATTTTCATAATACTAACTTGCAACCTCTGTTTTTCACAGATGTAATTGTGAGGTTTCAGTTAGAAAAGATTGATCACACTCATTGTGTGCTTAGCCAGGCAACCCAAAAGCCAAGAACATTTTGGGCTGAGCTTTTGGACCCAACTGAGAGTGTGAGTGTTTGCATGTATGTGTGTAACTCAGAATTTTAGGGATTGAGAAACTTTTTAACCCATGTGCGCCCTTTCAAAAGTAAGAAATTTAAACTTGTAAGGAGCCAACTTTTCAGGGCTAGTGAGTGACAGAGTTGGTTCTAGAAGAATCTAAGTCAATGCTTTGCTTCACCCTGCCTGTTGAGTGCTTGAGCCCAGTTTTCTGTGGTGATAACACTATTTAGCTGATGAGATAACAGCTGGGCTAAGTGCATTAATGGAGGATGTGACAAGAGACAAAATGTAATATTCAGTCGTCTTGAGTGAGAACCACAGAATAATAAAAAAAACTAAAACCAATTGACACCGTTAGAGAAGACTACTATGTGCTTATTTATCCATGTGCTTTGGACAAATCCCTTTTCTAGTTTTGTGTGAGTAGAAGGACACACACATGTTGGTTTTAAGAGAAAAGATCTTTTTCAGGAGCAGACTGAGAAAGGTACTAATGAGTAAAGTCTTGTAGTGTGAGATGGTTTTTATAGCAGAAAGGCATGGCCAGGACTGTAAGGTAAATTTAGTGACAACCCCCTGTGATCATTCTGCATGTTGACATGAAGTTTTTTGGTCAGCTTTCAGAAAAAAAATTATGTCCTATCCACATGTGCATTTGCTATGCTCTGAAGAAGATTGGCATATAACAAAAACATAAATCAGTGTTAAGCACCTCTACTTATATGAAATGTAAAATCCCCATGACATAGACCAAGCTGTATTTCTGTCCAGGAAAAAAATAATCTTTCTATAGTTAGTGTACTTACCACTGGCATCACAGGTCTGATTGGTTGCAATGGCATGCAGGTTTCACCAATATGTCATATAATAATAAGATCTTGTTGGTCACCTTTTTGTGTACTAAGTCATCGAATATTAGTGATTTATAAAATACAGAATAAAAAGTGTTTCTTTTTTCTTATGCTATTGTTGCTGGCTATGGATCATTGGCCATGTTGCCATGTTTCAGCTCTGGCCCAGACTGGAGAGCAGCCTTTTGTGTTCTTCACACACAGTAAGAGTTCTAAGATTGAAAGTAAATGATCTATGAAAGACAGTGCCATTCTTGTGACAAGGGAACCGGCCACAGCCAAACTATGCCACAAAGATCACCCCACTCCCAAGTTAGCAGCTGACCCATTGGCCAAAACAGTGTTAAGATCAGGAAAGTTTATTCTTTTGACTGGAAGTATCAGCCAGTGAATGCTAAAACTCAAGAAGAGCATCTTCTACAGTCCTTATGGTGGCAGAGTTTATGGATCATAGATCAGCTCACGGAGGTTACACTAATCTAGATATCTCTTAAGCACTAGTCTAGATATTGCTGTGAAAGTGCTTATAGATCCGACCACATTTATAACTAGTCCACTTTAAGCAAAGAAAATCCTTAGATGAAAAAGGGTGGTCTCACAAAATTAGTCTGAGGTCTTAGGGATAAAAATTGAAGTTTCCTGTAGAAGATGAATTCTGTCCTAGGACTATAACAGAAATCCTGCTTCAGTCTCTAGCAACAGTAAGTTCTTAGTCTTCCTAATGCTGCAGCTCCTTAAAATGATTCCTCATGAAATGGTGACCTTAGCCCCCAAGCATAACATTATTTTCACTGCTTCTCCATAACTGTAATTTTGCTACTGTCATGAATGTTGTGCCTTAGTCGTGAGACCCCTGAAGGGACCACCAGAGATGCTAGCTCTCCAAAGTACATAAGCAAGGTTTATTAAAAAGTAGTACAAGCTGCTGTAGGGACCCTATCTGTACCATCATAGCGGTGGCTGGAGAAGATACCTGCCCCTCTGCAAGCTGAGTTTTTAAAGGCAAAACCCACAAAGTTATACATCAATTAGGGGTTTCAGTATCAGTATGGGTACAATTCTGATTATCTCGTTTCTTAGGGACTTTCCAGAATTCCTGTGTTATCTTAGTTTTCAGTTTGTCTGATTGTTTGTCAAACCTTTTTTATAGGCTATCTCCTGTGCTGGGACATTCTGTGGTTAATCAGTTGCTATCAGATGGCCCTAGGTCATCTCCTGTTTTGTACTTTGTACTTAGTTCTGAGAATTCAGAACTCAGGTCTGTTTCAATCTGGGATTAGGAATTTGCTCAAAATGGAGGTGTTTCTCTGGTTCTCCAACAAATTGTACATATCTCATATGCTACCACTATGAAAGGGTTGTATGAGCCCCAAAAGTGGTCTCTAAGCACAAGTTGAGAACCATTGTGTTAGCATTTCAGCCTTCCCAATAGGTTGTGAAATTTTCAATCTCTAATAAACCTATATGTGTATATATCTCTTTACATAGTTATGTATGTCTATCTACATTATATAATATTACAAATGAATGCATAAAATGGTTTTATGGGATCCCATGTTATATTTTAATATCTATTCACAAAGTGCAATGTTTAAGTCAGGGAAGGCAGATTTGTTATCTCAAACATATATCACTTTTTATTGTGTAAACATGCAAACTCCTTTTTAAAGCTTTTTGAGACAAACAATATTACTGCTATCTATAGTGTATTTCTATTATCTATATAAACAGAACATGAGGAGTTATTTCCCCTAATTGAAATTTATTTATCAGCCTCCTCCCATTTTATATTTGCATTTTCCCTAGTCCCTGGTAACAGATATTGCATTCTGAACTTACATTTATCAAATGCTTTTAAGGTCTATATCAGTGAGATAAAATAGTTCTCCTTCTTTTGTTGGGTTATTTTTTAAAATAATAGTTTGATTTCTATTACTGTTATCACAAAGAAGATTTTATCCTTTTAAGTCACTGGGTAGTATTTCCCTGTGTACTGCATGTTCTTTTTACTGCCAGCTTCTGGGGATGCACTGGCTCCATTTCTTCATTATCTTGAATGTGAGAGTGCAGAATATCTTCATCCCATCTCATTCCCTTTGGCTATATACCCAGTTGTGGTATTGCTGACCCTGTGTTGTTTTTATTTTATTTCACATAATTATTTATCACTTATCGGTTGTTTCCCTGAAGAGGCTGGGCTGCTGTCTTACAGTGTTTGCTGTGCTGTTTTTCTCATTTCCCACTGTAAAGCAAAGGGAAGTACAATTGCAGAACTCTTCTCTTGCAGCAGTAGGAGCCACCTTTAGAAGATGCCACTTCCCAGAGCCCCAGCTAGACTCCAATATTAACAGGAGAACATAGAGCTAAGTAATTAATAACTGGAGGAACTAAGCAAAAAGACAACAACACATGATCTAGTAGTGGGAACATGGAACCAACTGGATCCCAAATATGTAAACTCTCTAGTCCGGCTCTCAAAATACTGTCATGACTGTTAACTGTGAAGGTGGACTCAGTCCTCACACTATGAAATAAACCACCGATCAGACAGCCCTACTACAATCTAAATTCAGACTCAACAAATTAATTTTGACATAGTTGACATACCAAGGGCTCTATCTCTTTGTTCATCTTTCTTGGCACCTGACACAGTATCTGAAGACCAGGCTCTGTTGACACACTCATGCATGTCACCATTTTGTTTACTGTGCTGCGGACCAATCCCAGGATGGGGTAAGCAGGTACTGTGGTCTTGTCTTGAGTTCTTCAGCCATAATGACCTTTCAGTAATACTCTGTGAGCCTTGTTGCACAAGGTGCTTTCAGAAGGCTGCAGCTAATTAGTGTATAAAAGGGACAGGGTCCCGTCCCTCATGGAGTGTATGTTCTAGCAGAAGAGTTGGAGGTGAGACTATCAGAGACCCAATTTACTGTTTTGTTCCAATTATGACAAGTGCTTAAAGAGCCAGGAAAGAGAATGCCAGGCAAATACCATGACAGGCTGACAGGCTAACAGGCTGTAGTGAGTGGTACTTGTTCTGCCCATGACCTTAGGATCTCAGGCTTCTTGCCTCAAACACAAGACCGCCAAGTGCTTTTATGCTGATGTTGACATCAATTGTTAATTTGATTCTGTTTCTTGTGAGTGTATCTCTCTAATTCATATCCTACTAAATTACTGTTACCCATTGAACAGACTCAGGGTGGATTGATTGTTTCAGCAGGCTCCTAGTAACTCGGTTAAGAACAAGGTCTTAGTTCCTGCCTCTTGAGAGGGGAACCCAGGCTCACAGGTAATAACCAAATAAGGACAAAGCCTGGAACTTGTCCAGACTAGCTCAATAATGGAAAAGATATAGCCTTAGCCCACCCCTGCTAGTGCTAGCCAATTAGAAATGTACTGAAATGATTGCCACTTGCATAAGACAATCCTAGGTAGAATGATCACAGTGCTTTTAATTTTTTTTTAGCTTTGTATAAAAGAGCCTGCAGGCTTTTCTTGGGGGTTGTCATTTTTGCTTTGTGTTGGATGCATGCTGGTACCTTTGTTCTTGAAATAGTAAATGTTCTTGCTGATTGCATTGTGTCTTGTTTTACAAGGCTTCTCCAAGGACCCTACTAAAGAGTGCTGTGTGTGCATCCAGAGAGAGAACACACACACACACACACACACACACACACACACACAGAGAGAGAGAGAGAGAGAGAGAGAGAGAGAGAGAGAGAGAGAGAGAGAGAGAAAGAGAAGTGACTAGTGAGCAGACAGCTGCAGATCTGGGCTAGAGCAGGAGTGTGGGAGACACCAGAGGCGGAACATGATGAGCTTTAATTTTAATTTGCTGTTGTTTTAGTGAAGGTCCCACTACATAACTTAGGTTGACCTTGCAATCCTCCTGCCTCAGGCTGCCGAATGCTGGGAATACAGGTGTGAGTCACAACGTCAGGTAAAATGAATTTCTAAAATTATTATTGTTATTTTGTCTTTTGAGACAAGGTCTCTCTACATAGCCCTGGCTGTCCTGGGACACACTGAACACCAAGCTGGTCTCAGACTCACAGAGATTCTCTTGCCTCTGCCTCCCAATTGCTGAGATTTAAGACCTGTGACACCACACCAAGTACATTTGGTTTGAGGCAGCAAAATGTCCAAGTGTTGCTGGAGATCAGAGAATAGACTAGAGGGTGCAGCTTGAGTCGAGGGGAGGAGAAGCAAATCTACCACACTCCATAGGGGAGGGGCAGCAAATCTACCATACTCCATAGGGGAGGGGCAGCAAATCTGTCACCCTAGGTAGGTCCAAGAGGCTGTTGTCTGTATCCACTACAACCAAGACAGTAAAGGGTAAAGGGATGAGGAGAGTTTGTGTGTGTGTGTATGTGTGTACGTGAGTGTGTGAATGTATATGTGTATGTTTTTGAGTGTGTGTTGTGTATATGAGTGTCTGTGTTGTGTATGTGTGGTCTTTGTATGTGTGTCCACATGAAGATATATTTCTATAGAGGTAAATTTTTGTTCCTTTGATCCAGTTCCTATACTTATTTGAAAAAAAAAAAAAGAAAGGCCAAATTTGTGACTTATATAAATGAAGAAAATGCCACTAGTTACAAATAAAATATTTACTAAAGAAACACAATAAAAATTTAAGAAAGCATTGTAAATGAGATAAGATTTTCTAAGGTGATGATATTATTTTAGTTGGTGAAAATATAATAACATGTTTACTGAAGTATAGCTGACTAATAAAATGGTATATTTAAAAGATATCCATTGGGAATTAACCCCTGCAGACATGTTTTGGATTGTGTAAGGATTCTTTGTTTCTGCAACACTTTCACTTTCATAAATACAATAAAGCAACAAATTGAATGCAATAAATGGTCACATCATACATAGTTACAGCTAATCAAAATCCATTACACATATATTGACTCTCTTTAAACACTTTAATATTTCATACAAATGGCTAATTGAACATTTCCATATCCATTATAGTATTATATTACCATTCAACTTATCATTAAAAAATCTTGAACAGTACAGTTTAATAGTAACAACTGTACATTATAAACATTTCATCACCTCTCTGTGGCAATACATTCTTCATTTGCTTGCTAAGAGTTATGCAACCCTTATTAAACATTGATAAATATTATAGCACATATCTAAAACACTGTTTTCTTGCCTGGAAGTTGGCGATACTTTAATCTGCATTATCTTGTCTTCACAATTCATTATAAGCAATGAATATTGCCATGTCACTGGATGGGGAAAATGAATTATTTCCAAGAAAAGCTTGTTATGTGAAATGAGGTGTTCCAGGGCAAATAGCAGGTCAATGTTCTTTTCCATTTAAAAACTAATGTACTCAGGAAGTCTTCAGTGCCACTTTGTCTCGTTTTTACTGTACGTTTTCTTTATTGTGAGTCTGTCTTTTGTCAAGATGGGTATCATCCTCTTCAGTATTACCAGTCAGTGGCTTATATCATTCTGCTGTGAACTTAGAGAAAGATTCACCCACTGTAGCAAGTGAAACTCCTTGACAAGTTGATGCAAGGGTGTTTGTCAACTTACTGTGGTGATTGTATTACAATGTCCCTCATGACAGATATCACTGCTTACATAGCTCTCTTTCCTTCTTACTATGGATTCAATCTGAGAATGGAAGCTCTACCTCTCAGGTAGTAATTACCTGTTTACTATCATTAGGATCTTGTTTCCTGTCTCTGATCACACCTAGAATGTCATGTTGGGGACAGGAAATGGAAGTGAAGTCACTTGGCCAGAGTCATTCCAGCTAGGAGCAGGTGGGTCTGCCTGGGCTGGCATTTACCTTGCCACCTTTTTCCATTTTAAGTGACAAGCTTTATTCTCTTATGCAGTGCAGTCCTCTGAACTCATTATTTGAACTGTGCTGCTTGTTTCTGCTTTTTTTTTTTCTAGACTAATACCTCTCAGATCAGACTATAGATGCAGCACGTGTGCTTAGTAATATACAGTCAAAAATTAGAGTGTATATCTGATATGGATTATTTGTTTGCAAATTTAACACTACAACCACTTACTGTAATTTTAAGTTCAAATTTATTTCTAATGAGCAACTAAATGAAGAATTTTATTTCAATTAGTGACATACTTTAAGAAGGCAAACATAACTGTTTTATTTATTTATAAAAAGGGATGAAGAATTACACATACTTTCCTGGGAAAAATCTGAGGCCACAAGGAAAAGGGTGTCACCTTTCTTCAGAGAAGGATAATGAAGGAACCATTCTGATTATGTTTAAATGGATTTTCAAATTTATAGGTCCTGAGAATAGTAATGGCCCTGCAATTAAAAGTAACATTAGCCTATAAATAAAGACAGAAGTCATTATTGATTATAATGACTTCTGTCTTCTGGAAGTTGGGATTATGTCTTTATACCATGTGGGACTTATTACCCCGAGGGGAGGTTAATAAGGCCTCCTCCAGACCCACTTCGCCACAAAGCCTTGTTAAATTCTAAGACTAATAGGAAGTGGATTGAGCTAATAAAAAGATGCCTTAACAGTTAAAAAATCTTGATGAAGAACTTTAAAAGGCGATTAAAGGATAACTATTAGCCTTAACTGTGGCGCTCATAATGATATTGATTTTAATTATATAATTTGCTTGTCTTGACAACTTGCACATGCCTCCATGTTATCTGAATAACATGATGAACTGTTCGGGACAGTTAGCCAACCGTTAAGAAGATGCTTGTCAGCACCAAGTGTGGGCAGTTAACTTTCTAAGACATTTCTTTTGTTGGGTGAAAAATAGGCTGGGTAAATTTATACTGTGTCACACAGTTTGACAGACGTGTACTCATGTTCTGATTTCAAACATGACACTAGAAGAGGTGGAGTTTCTTGACAAATGTAACCCCAAAGTGACATTTACATAAGACCAATTTATTTTATAACAGTGATAACTGTTTTTTGAGAAAGGATGTATTCCAACAAACTTAGAAAGTATTTTAAAATGACTGGAGCTGCAAACTCAGGTAATTTGACATTGTTTCTAGGGACTCTTGGGAAAGTGAAATCTAAGACACAAGAAGCCTCAGAACTTTCTGTGGCTATTTGTGGCTGCCTGCGGAGCTGAGAGAGGAGAAACGTCATTTCTATCACTCACAATGGCTTGGTTGGTACAAGCAGCATGATGGAAATGTAAGAAAAAAAAGGGAGTAAAAAGTTTCTTATTTTTTATTTTAAATAAAAAATATCTGATGTGTTTCATTAAAATGTTAAAAAGTAAATATTGCAAAAATCCTACCTTTATTTCTTTAAAGAGTGACATATTTTTAATAAATTATTTTATTTTTGAATGTATAGGAGTTCTCCGCATACTCTACCTGTATGTATGCCTGCTTGCCAGAAGAGGGCATCAGATCTCATTAGAGCTCAGATGGTTGGGAGCTACCAGGCAGGAGCCAGGAATTAAACCCAGGGCCTTTGCAAGAGTAGCCAGTACTTTTTTCCCCCCTTTATTTATTTATTTTATTATTATGAACAAAGAAGTCACACTTTCTATCCTTGTAGATCCTTATTCAAGGTCCTTTCCCCCTCCCAACACATCAGGTCATTCTCTCTTCTCCACAACTCCCCATCCCGACCCTGGGCAGGCGGCAGGTGGTCCCAAGGTCCCACTGTCCCAATATTACTTAGTTCAGCCTCTACTCCTGGCAGATCCAGTTTTCTCCCCCCAACCTCAACACTGAGTCAGGTGTTCCTCTAGGGGGAGTGGGATCCAAGGAGTCAGTCCAGGGTGTTTCTGATCCCAAGTGGTTGTAGTTTGCAGCTTGGGCATGCTTTGCCTTTTTTCTTGTTTGTTTGTTTAGAGTCCACTAATGAGTACATCCCCTGCTTATCTTTCTGGGTTTGTGATACCTCGCTCAGGAGGATATTCTCTAAATCCATCCATTAGCCTGCAAATTTTAGGATATCATTTTTTTCTTACTGCTGAGTAGTACTCCATTGTGTAGATGGACCACAGTTTGTCAATCCATTCTTCAGTTGAGGGACATCTAGGTTGTTTCCAGGTTCTTGCTATTACAAATAATGCTGCTATGAACATAGTTGAGCTAATACCTTTGGAATGCAACTGTGCATCTTTAGGGTATACACCCAGAAGTGGTATTGCTGGGTCCTTGGGGAGATTGATTCTCAATTTTCTGAGAAACCGCCATATTGCGTTCCAAAGTGGTTGAACAAGCTTACACTCCCACCAACAATGGAGGAGTTGCTCTACACCCTTGCTCTACATCCTCTCCAGCATAGGCTGTCATCTGTGCCTTTTATCTTAGCCAATCTAGCAGGTGTAAGGTGATATCTCAAAGTTGTTTTGATTTGCATTTCTCTGATGGCTAAAGATGATGAGCACTTTTTCAGGTGCCTTTCAGCCATTCATAATTTCTCTGCTGAGAATTCCCTTTTTAGATCTGAACCCCATTTTTTGATTGGGTTATTCAAGGTTTTGGGCTCTAGATTCTTGAGTTCTTTATATATCTTAGAGATCAGTCCTCTATCACTTGTAGGGTTGGTGAAAATCTTTTCCCATTCTGTAGGCTGTCGTTTTGTTGTATTGACAGTGTCCTTTAGCCAGTACTCTTAACCACTGAGCCATGTCTCCAGCCCAAGTGATAGGTCTTTCAAATTAAAGAATGAAATAACAAATAATGCTCTTTTTAATACAGTTATTAGTCCATTCGTGCAGTTATGAAATCTAAGAAGCTGAATGATCTCATATCCACAGTATATTCTACACAGTCTTCCCTGTTCTGTGCTATTTCCCTTCTTATTGTTGTTTGAAGCTTACTATAAGGCGCATTTGAGGTGGTTTTACAAACATGAAAAATCAGTGATCTAATGTTTTTTGAGAAGTGACTGGTGATATACTGCTTGTAGTTGCGAAAATACCACATAGCAGGTATGTTCCATCTCTGAGGTCAGTTACATAGCATAGGCTCACAGTCATTAAGAACAACACAAGTCAGGGGAAAGAAAATGTCATCCAAAAACCCTGGCATTCTAAAATGCAAACCTTGTGACAATGGAGTAGAAGAAAGGGACCTGGCTGGCCACAATGTGTTCTGCCTTTTACTCATTCTTGAGTTATTCCCAGGACAGACGGCGGCGGCGCAAGTGGCCAGAAGCCCTCCGAAGCAGCGTCATGTGTGCTCTGCAAAGGGAGCCTCAGGGCCAGGGACTTGGGGATTCACATTCACTATTCTCACACTTCTGACAAACCCCCTGCTTTACAGAGCAAGGAACGGAGGCTTGGGGAGATTAAATGACTTACCAAAAAATATGTAGCTGGTAAGTAGGGCTGGCAGGAATATGGGGCCAGGCTGGTAGGAGTCCAGAAATCCAGACAATTCAAAGCTCTCTGCCGCATCGTCAGCCCCTGAAAGCTGATAGGGCCTTCTTATTTATAGTCCAAGATACTAACTTCTGCGCAGCTTACTGGGGTCTAAGTTCTATGCGTCATTTCAGATTTATTTCCTTTTGTTTTTTTCTATGGCAATAACAAGAAGGAAGGAAGAAAAAAAGAAAGGGAAAGAGAAGGAAGGAAACCAAGCAGGAGGAAAAAGGGGGAATGAAACACCCACTAAATGGAGTTCGTTTCTGAGGGTCTCAGGCTTTATTTATTAACAAGATGATTACATTTTTGTTTTAAAAAATTGTCTTTTCTCCTCTAAAACTGACCTGTAGATGACATTTTGGTGACTGACTTTTGGCACTTTTCCCAGAGACTTTAAAAATGACTCCCAATGAGCACTAACAAGTCTGGAGGCAGACACAGCCCATTATTATTCATGGACAGTGTTAACAGAGTTAAACTTTTGGAAACTGCACCAAACACATCGAGTTGGGCATGAAAGTAGCTGAATTTCCATTTCGTTTGCTTCTTGCTGAGCCTTCAAATTATAAAGTGAAGCAAAGCCAAAAGATTAATACAATGAAAACAAAGATTGGGAAATTAAATGACACGATGCAATTTTCTGCCTCATCGGGCTGGCACCAATAATATGCAGAGGAAAGCCTGCTTAGCGTCGGCGAGCTGCCGTATAAATGCAGGACTATCATTCTCCTTCTCGAGGGAGACTATTTTCTTGAATCATACAGCCATTGACTCTTCCAATTACCAGAGCCCCCACGCGCAGTTCAGCTTTATCTGTTTTTTTAACTTGCTATTCTGCTCTGCACAGCGTTAGTATTAGCATTTACACAGGTACATGCATTTACGCTATCTGAAATATTTCAGTGATAGCTTCAGGGCATACATAAAATTCTGGAGTCTGCTGCCATGTTCATAATTAAATAACAATAATATTTTAGAAAATGGATCTTTATGGGTGGTTGAAGGCCACAATGGGTTACCTTTAAATCACACCTATCAGAAGAGCATTAGCTCATGGCTGATGCCTCACTTTTGTGCGTCTATTGACTGCCACCCATCATGGATCACTGTTGGCCATTGTCAAGATTCATTCAGAAGTGATTTGGGTGATAAGAAGCAGCTCTAAGCCACTCCTAATGCTACTCGAAATTACTTTTCTCACAGTTGTAGTCAAAGACTGTCACATCTATCCTACCTACACTTTCTAGGTGAGTCTGAAGTCCCCTGGAGAATTAAATTGTGCATTAACTTTCAATTGTCTCTCTAAATCTTCTAGACAACCTGATGCAGTCTATACCAATTGGTATTCAGTGGAATGTGGTGTGTCATGCTTGAGCTGAGAATAGCAGGGAAGTCTGCCACAGGCCTCCAGAACCTAGTAGAAAGATGGTCATCTTTAATGTCCCTTCTGGGTCACTTGCAGACCCTTAATAGGGACCATGAGAATGGTCATTGAATTTTCCAGCTTTCCGTCGCTGTAACAAGTGTGTGGAGTGCTTACTGGGGCATTTGGCTCACAGTGTGGCTGCTTTCAGTGCTAACGCATCAGATCTACTACTTTTATCCCATGATGATTGGAGGTGGGCAGGACATCATGGCAAGGTGTAGCGAAACTGGCCACCTCAAGGCTGTGAGCTGAAAATAGAAAGGAAAAGACAAGACCAGAGTCCCCAAATCACTGTCTAAGGCATAGTCCCAGTGACACCCCCCTCATAAACCCAAGCTCTTCAAGTTTCCATGTTCTCTCAATAGTAACATAGGGAGCCTCTGATGACATTCCTAGTCCAAACTGCAGCCATCACCCATGCACCTTCTCTATCACTCTGCCTTCAAGAGAATGTTTTTTCATTGCTTTGAAGACAAATATTTTCAAAGAGGAGGTACGTGCCTTTATTTGCTTTTGCTCACTGTGGAATAATGAAGGTCAAGTTGTGCAAAGGAGATATTTAGTTCCGACACTGTAATCAGTCTTTCGTTGACTAATACTCTCCATCTGCTGTCCTGTTCTGCAATTTTCTACGTAAGTTTAGTTTTAGAAATCAGTTTTAATTTCTGACCTAGTATCACATGCTTATAGCACTTGGAGGCTGAGTCAGTAGAATTGCCACTTGGAGGCTCGAGATCTGTTGAGTTCTAGGGGACAGAATAGGCTACATAGTGAGACCTGTCTCAGATAACAAAAATAAAATGAGAAACCAGACAGATCTTGCTTTTTTTCTTCTTCTAAAATTGCTCAAGTATCTCTGAAGAGAATTGACTTTTCATTCCTCATTTAATAATAAAAAAAATGCTCAAAAATGTGTAAAATATTTAGGTCAGAGTCTTTTGAGGCATTTTTTTTGTAAATATTTTTAATTAATTAATTTGTTAATTCTCAGCCTGATCATAGTTTTCTTTCCTTCTCTCTTCTCCTCCTAGTCCCTCCGCCAACCTCCTCTCTTCCCCACCCACCATCTGCAGTCCACTCGTCCTCATTTCTCTTCAGTAAAGGACAGGCTTCCCAGAGCATCAGCCAGCCATGGTATATCAAGGCACAGCAAGACGAGGCTCCTCCTCTCCTATTGAGGCTGGATGAGGCAACCCAGTAGGAGGGAAGGGTCCCCAAAGAAAGTTAGTTGATTCTATGGGTTTAGTTTAAGAAAAAAAAATATACAACATAAAAACATGACAACCCTCCCAAATGATGAGAAACGAGTTTTCTGACCTATAAATGGACCTTACAATTTTCCCGAGCTAATGTTTCAGAGCTTCTGGATGCTTTCATTGTTTTTGGTGCAAGAAAAAAAAGGAATGATGTGTAGAAAGAAAATAGGCAGATTAAATGTATGTCTATTCCGGAGAAGGTTCACCACTCCACCTCCAGTCTTTACACAGTCTATGGTTGCTGACCTGAGTTATAAAATACATTATGAAGGACAAAAGAGCCTATAGGATTCCAGGAATCTAAAGGTTTCTCAAGGTGCACCTTTGTTTTCGTAAAAAACCAATGATACCCTGAAGAGAAAGAAATAGACTATTTCCTCACTTCCTAGAACATATCTAATGATGCTCTCTGACTGTTACTAAAATGGCTTTGTGTGGGGCTGATGGCGGGAACTGTTCCAATGCCCTCGGCTCCCTCTGCATTTTTGCTGAGTTATTTGTCTCTGTGGCCTGTAACCTGGCATTGTTGTCTCTGCTCTCAGAAATGCATGAGGGACTCCCATGCATCTGCAATGTGTGGGTTTTTTTCATTTTTATGATAGTGGTGAAGTTATCAGAACTGTTCTCTTTGAAAATGTAGAGCTATTGGTAGAACCTAAAACTTGTAGGAATAATTTTTGTAAATGAGGATATATTTTAATAACAACTTTGCGAATGACACCAGTAAAGTCAGCATTTGTTTCTGGTGTGTGAATGTAACTGGTGGTTCAGAATAGGATCGGCTTCTTTCACATCACACTCAATTCAGTTGCAAAAATGTGGCTGTAATGCCAGAAACTCCAATCCTAAGATTATTGGATAGTTTATGAAGTTTAGGCTTTTACATCAGGCAGACCATCAGTCATTGAAGGGTTAAAGATATGCTCAGGGCGAGGACAAAGGACAAGGGGCATTTAGAGGCCATTTCCTCCATTGTCAGTATTTCTGCCTGGCAGGCTGAGCCACACCAGTCTTTATTAAATGATGCATAATTTGGTGATAAATTGGTTTAGCTCTGCCTGCTATAAGTCAGGCCTGAGGTTTCATAGGGGTCAGTGTGGAGGCACTGTGGCTGCTTCATGTCATTAGTTTTCAGCCTGCTACCATGTGTAACTACTCCAGCACATGTCTTTCATTATCCCACAATGCATGCTTTGTGGTGCCCATCCTTAGATGGTTAAAGTTGATTTAGAGCACTCCCACCTTGCTTTATGCCAGCCGACTCCATCAGAGCCACATGTGTGTGCAGTGCTAAGCTTCTATGCTGGGGTCAGGCTTATTTTCCATTTACATCACCGTCCAGCCCCATCTATCTAGGCTGCAAGTTCTCTCTGAAGATAATGGGTGCTGCACAGTGGGTAAGACCCTCCCTACTGAACACGTTTGTAAGATTATAAGAAAGCTCTTATAATCCCATGTTCTTTATACAACTTTCTTTTGCTAAGTGGAAGACAGTGAGTAGTAACATGATACAAAAGTCTAACTATACTAACAAAGTAATTAATGTTTTTTTATTATGAATAAAGTCACATTTTCTATCCTTATATATCCTTATTCAAGGTCCCTTCCCCCTCCCACCCCATCCAGTCACTCTCTCTTCTCCACATCTCCCCATCTCCTCCCCAGCAAGGGCAGAAGGTCCCAAGGTTCCAATATTGCTTAGTTCAGCATCCACTCCTGGCAGATTCAGTTTCCTCACCCCCACATCAAGACTGGGTCAGGTGTTCCTCCAGAGGGAGTGGGATCCAAGGTGCCAGTCCCAGGTGTTTCACATCCAAAGTTGTTCAGGGGTTAGTATCACTGTGTGCACCAGAAGTTACCTCCACTTTAATTAAGGTCCCTCAGAGCACACCCAGCAGCTAGCACTGTTAAATTTACTCTGTGGATAGACTACAGTAACAAGCGCACTTGTGACACCAACTTGGGTAAAGATTTGCTTTCTGTCTTAGTCTCTGGTCCTCATTGTTAGGTTTCTCTTCAGTGAAGGTTAGATTTACTTGAAAAATGTAGTATAAATGCCACTCGGGAGGACTGGGAATGTGGCTTTGAGCTTAGACATGGGGTCACATCTGGCCTCTATTATTCCTTTGATGTAAAATATTCTCTCTTTTCACAGCTAAAAAGCAGATATCATCATCCTGTCTTCCAGTTGTCGGAGTGTTAAATTGAGGTATTATATATAAATGTGCTGGTGGTACTTGGCACATTGCTGGCATGTTCATTCATTCATCCTTGAAGGCCTAGTATGTAGTATCCTAAGCCTGGAGGATGAAATAGACAGAAAAGATTTGTTCTAGGTTGTATGAGGAAAGTGTCCAGCACACGGGTAAGCCTGGCACAGTAGTGGTTAGACAAGTGCAATGAGGAAATCACAGAGGAAGACGGAGTGAGGAAGCACAGAGCAGTTTGGTGTCAGAAGATGGTTGTTAATTACTGCAAGAACCCATGAAGGGAGTGATAGCGTCTTGGAACAATGCAGGGATGTGAAGATGATGATGAAAAGACACAGATCCTGAGTGCATTCCATGTAGAAAGTAAGAAGCTAGTCCAGAAAAAAAATGGAAGTGAGAGACTCAGAGGTAGGCGAGCAAGTAAACTGTGTGTATATTTGGGAAAGACCATTTGAGAAAGGAAAGTCGGGATATGGTATGTTTGGCCTGAGTGGAGAAGCAGCAGTAAATGAGGTATCAAAAGCTATTTCATGCAAACACCCTCAGCCACAGTGAGAATGTCACATTTCATATGAAAAGGAGAATCACTGGAGGATTTTGGCTAGAGGAAGAAAATGATCTGATTTAGTGTCTTAACATGAACTTGTCCTAGAAACAGACTCTGAGATGTATAGTTGCATGAAATATACTAATATTAGTGAATGTTTTTACTGAAACACCTCTGAGGGGGTATCAGCAGGACCAGGCAGTGGGATAAGCTAAATTGGGACACATTTGCAGCCGAGGCCTCTGCCCTTCTTTAGCAAGTCCCAAATGAAGACCAAAGGGCAGAGCTTTTGTGTGTTCACAGAAAGGAATCATTATCTGGGAGACAGCTCTCTTTGAGAGATATTCCTAAAGGAAGATTCAAATGTAAGGTATTGCTATACATTTCTTCCAACTGCTGGGGCAGCAAGTTCTAAAAGAGAGTCTGGGGAAAGCCCTACTCACACCCCACCCACAGTTTCTACTACTGTAATATGAAGGTTCTGGCCTGTCTGGCCCATGGTCCAGATTTGAAGACACAAAGAAACACACAGAAGCTTATATTAATTACATGCTGCTTGGCTTATGGCTCAGGCATATTGCTAGCTAGCTCTTGCATCTTAACTCATTTCTATTAATCTGTCTTGCCAGATGACCTGTTGCTTACCTGTTTGTTTACATCTTGCTTCTTGGGTGACTGAATCTCATCTCCTTCGTCTCTGCCCTCTTTCCCCTTTACTATGCTTAGATTTTTCACCTCTTTCTAAGATGCCATGCCACAGGCCCAGTCCCTTTATTAATGAATGACATTCACAGCATACAGAAAGACATCTCACATCACTTCCCTTTTCTGTCTAATCAAAAAGGAAAGGTTTCAATTTTAACATAGAAAAGTTACATATAACAAAACAGCTATCGGACAAGAATTACAGTTACAGTATCTAGTCTATTTGTATTTAACAAAATTAAAGAAATAAAGAAAATATCTGTCATATACCTTATTCTTGTGAGTCCAAATTTTTACATCTAATTTATCTTTTCTTATAACTAAGGAAAACTATACTTAAAACTATCTAATCTTCAACTACAGCAAAGACTACAGAAGAATATAATATTACCTGAACAAACAAAAATTGCAAGCAACTTTCAAAATCTAGAAATAACAGAGATGACATCTGGCTGCCTGGACAGTCACCCAAAGTTCCTTTGTAACCGTGGGGCATCCATCTTCAGCCTACAGGCCTAGAGTCTCTGGCATACCTTTCAATGAAGAAGGAAATTTGAAGGACTGCTCTGCCAATTCTGGCATAGTTTGTCAGTTGCTTCTCCTTGTGTCCTTAAGGATGTCTGGCAGTTTTCTCTGCAAAGCAGGAACTTGAAAGACCATCTTGGCTTGTTCTGCCAAAGGTCAGAGGTCACTTTCCTATGAATCCTGCATGTCCAGTTTATACAGCATACTGTCAGATAGTTGAGGCAAGAACAGTTTCTTGTTTAGTGGCTAACCTTTGCTACAAAGAAAGTAAATTCCATATAGAGTTTCTTTGATGCCCATCATTCTCTTGATGTATATTTTTGATGCCAGGAGCAGATCTATCTCACTGTCTAGAAGATCTAAGTTCTTAAAATATTTTAAATGCCATATTGTGTAGATCTTTGAAATTCTTGAAGATTACCAATCTAATTGAAATATATCTTTGTATGTATAAAAAAACTGGCATGACTATAAGTTTGGTTATCATAGATGACTATTTACTGAATTTCTTAATTATACGATATAATTTTAAATGAGTTACATAAACAATACTTTAAACAAGAGCAGAAGTATACCTACAGTATAACAAATTTGACTTTAATTTGTATGAATAAACTAAAATCCATAACAATTTAAAATATTTTGATATTAACAGCTATTTTTAAATTAGTAAATTCAATAATTTATCTTTTTAATCATTTCTATATCATAGCCTCCCTTTTTTCTTAGGAAGATGTTGACTATGACAGTTAACAATCTATAATGAAAATAAACATTTATAAACAATATTTTGGGAATTTCAGCTTAGTTTTTCATTATTACTTTCTCCTGACTGAGGGGCACTTCTTGGCAATCTTTTGGGGGTCCTGAAGCTGGATAACTTGGTTGGCAGCCTTAAAGCTGGTGTGGTCATCTTTTCCCATCAGAGATTTTTCAGGAGGTCATCCTTGATCAAACCATATTAGCCTGAAAGCAATCCACAGGTTCTCATCTTCTGTGGAAACAAAAGCAGAATCTTTTCCAAAGCAATATATTCTTAGACCCAAATTTCAAAGTTAAGATACCTTTAAATATATATATATATATATATGCTTGTTTAACTTAGCAGCTTTTACAATCAAATGTTATTCTGCAACTAGCTCATGAACAGTTAAACAATTAAGAGAAAACACAATAATAGACATAATCCAGATTTTTTGTGTATTTTGCAGCTTTATGTGGCTTATGGTATTTTTATAACTATATTTCTTTTTTAAGGAATTTATCATATATATATATTGATTATTTGGTGATTTTACATCATGCACCCCATCAAATTCAGTTATCAGTCCTCTCAGATTCCTACCCACTCTTATGATCTACCATTTATAAAAATGCCCGTTCATCCTGCTTATTTACTTACTGGAGTATAATTAAAATCCCTATGTCCAGACCCTTAAAGAAAACAAGACTTTCCCCACCCACACCCCTGTCAGAGGCCATCAATGCAGAAGTGAGGCACTGTGTCATTTAGCTATGTTCTAGCCTTAAGCTCTTGTATACAATGACATCTTTTTTTTTTCTTTAAAGTCCACTAATGAGTGAGCAATCCCCTGCTTCTCTTTCTGGGTTTCTACCCTTTTTCTTTTTTCTCTCAACCTATGTATTCTTTTTCACTCACATTGTAACCCATTTAGAGGTTTTCTACATCTAAATCAGTTTATTACATATCCTTAATCATTTTCCAGCCAGGAGAGCTTTTGAAATGCTAGATTGTAAAGCATTGCAGTTGGTCAAAATCTTTTCCCATTCTCTAGGCTACTGATTAGTCTGAATGATGATGTTCTTTACATTACAGAAGCTCCTCAGTTTCATGAGGTCTCATTTATTAATTGTTGATCTTAGTGCCTGTGCTAATGATGTTCTGTTCAGAAACTCCTTTCCTATGACAGTGAGTTCAAGACTACTTATCACTTTCTCTTCTGTTCTGTTAGGCTCAGTATATTTTTTTGAGGTTTTTGATCCATTTGAATTTGAGTTTTATGCAGGATGATAAGAATGAATCCATTTGCATTCCTTTTTACATGCAGGCATCCAGTTTGACCAGGGACATTAAACTGGATTTGCCAGGAGTGGAGACTTATCCAAGCATTATTGGGTCAGTGGGACCATAGGACTGTCTGCTCCCTGCCCAGGGAGGGGATGGGGAGTTGTGGAGAAGAAAAAATGACCTGATGTGGCGGGAGGGGGAAGGGACCTTGAATAAGGATATACAGGGATGGGAAAAAAAATTCAGAGGGAAAGCTGAACACAAAGTAAATATATGTGTAGCAATCTTATTTTCATTATCACCCTTGATAAGTCATGCTTATGATTTTTATCTTCTTTATAGTTATTGTTAACTTATCAGCATTTTAAATTCATTTTACTGTTCTTCTTGATAAATACAAAATAAATGAAGAAGAAAAAAAGTGACTTTTTTTTTCCCCTCTATTTCTGAACTATTTACAGAAAGATCACATGTCCATTGGTGTGTTGGTTTATGTCTAAATGTTTAATTTTATTCCATTGATCAACATGTCTATTTTTTTGCCACTACCAAGCTCTTTTTAATAGTATAGCTCTGTAAGAGTTTGGGCATTGTGATACCTCCTGCACTTATTATTCAGGATTTTTTATTTGTTTCCATATGAAGTTGAAAATTATCCTTTGAAGGTCTGTGAAGAATTGTGTTGTAATTTTGCTGGGAATTACATTGAATCTGTAGATGACTTTTGGTAGAATGGTTATTTTTACTCTGTTAATTCTATCAATCCATGGACATGGGATGTCTTTCCATCTTCTGATATCTTCTTCAATGACTTAAATTTCTTATTATAGAAGTTTTTCACTTATTTGTTTATCATTACCCCTTAGATATTTTATATTATTTAGGCTATTGAGAAGGTGTTGTTTCCCTGATTTCTTTCTCAGACAATTTGCAATTTTTATATTGAAGGCTATTGATTTTCATGAGTTAATGTTGTATCCAGTTACTTTGCTGAAGGTGTTTATCAGCTGGTGGAATTTTTAGGATCACTTACGTATACTAACACGTCATCTGCAAATAAAGATACTTGGACTCTTCTCTTACCAATATGTATCCCCTGGATCTCTTTCAGTTGTCTTATTGCTGTAGCTAAGACGTCAAGCATTATACTGAATAGATGAAGAGAGAGTGGATAACCTGTCTCGTTCCTGATTTTAGTGCAGCCACTTTGAGTTTTTCTCCATTTAGTTTGATGTTAGCTGTGGGCTTGTTTTACACTGCCTTTATTATGTTTATGTATGTACCTTGTTTCAGTAGCCTCTCCAGTTTTCTTTTTCCTTTTTCTTTGCTTAATATTGTGAAGGTATGTTGGCTTTTTGTCAAAAGCCTTTTCTGCATCTCATGAGATGAGCATATGTTTTTTGTCTTTTAGTTTATTTAGATGGTTGATGATACTGACAGGTTTTTGTATGTTGAATCATTCCTGAATCTCAGGATGAAGTTCACTTGATCATGGTAGATGATCTTTTTGAGGTTTCCTGGATTTGGTTTGCAAGTATTTTATTGATTAATTTTGTATATATGTTCATGTTGCAGATATGGTCTGTAATTCTTTCTTTATTCAGTCTCTATGTGGCTACGTGCTTTTTGAATATAACATAATAATTCAAAACTGAGGGCACAGATGGATAAGCACAATATCTATAAATAGAAAGTTTGTGATGATGACTTAGGGAGGCTATGTGATGTGACTAAAGATAGAAATAAGTACTCCCTCTTTTTGTAAATAACCTCCACCTTAAAAAGCATCAATATAGGAAATCATAATCTGCATTTTAGGAGAATTGAATTTCTTAAGCTGCAGGATACTCTGAATAGCAGACTCCAGATAGAGCAACATTGTTAACCATATAAATTTTGGCTCAAAGAGAGCGGAGTTAAATTTATGGTCTAGTCCTTACATGGTATAGTCAAGCAAGTTGTTTTTCTGTTATGAAATTCAATTTCTTTGCTGTAAAATGATAACAATAACTTCCTCACAGGAATATTTCTTATATATTGAAAGAGAATATACATGATTTCTGTGTCTGGGCTATTGTATACACACTCAAGATGAACAGCTTCTGTGCTGGTTTCATTATCTTAACATCCAACTAAATCTTTCTCATTTATGTTTCTTTTTCTCTTTTATCTTATAACTCATTTTTCAAGCCATTACTATGGTGCTACCAAAGCAGTATAAAAGACGATTAACCACTGTGTCTGGAGGCTTCTCCACCCATAACACATTCTACATGTCATAGACAGCATAGGAGAAGAAGTCTTTGACCACTAAGGCACCACATTCACCAGCTTCTCTGACATAAGTCTTCTCATTTATGAAGTACCCCATGGTTATATTTGATAAGCTATAGCACCAGAACCAATCATTCTCAAAACTCAAAATTCTTCCCTTATCACCTCATCTTATCTGCCAGTTGGTTGGTAACTTATCTGAATTGATTATTTCAGCCATAGTTTATAGGACATATATAGGCAAGGCACTGACTATAATAACAGTGACCCACACTATAAAACATAGTACTTAAAAGACTGCAGCTCACATTTGTGAAATACATGTTAGGTTGAGTTTGCTATTTCTAGGAAGAAAAAAATTCAGAATATGTACAGATTGTTCTCAGAATAAAAAGTCCCTTGAGTTTGTTTTAAAATTGGAATGTGGTGTTTGTGTGCAAGCCCAGCTGTGTTCATCTTTAAATCATGCTTGTGTGTTTTATAAAATGGAACCCAGCATATAGATAGGTAGGTGTGTCAAGTTGCTTGATGGTGGCATCTTGTACTATAATCCTTTTCTGCCTCTTTATTTGTTTCCATACTGAGAACACTTATTAGTATCCTGAAATGATTTCTATTCTTCCTAAGCTCCTTCCTTTAAAATGCTTTTCAAAATTCTTTATCATGGTGCTGAACATTAAAGATCACTTCTATAGCAAAACAATGACTCTTTGAATGCAATACTTTCCACTGTTCTTGAGTTGGGTAGTGGTAGAGATACATGATTTCTCACTGTCAAGTCAAAGGATAGTCCCTTAGCTCTCTTGACAGCATTTGTTTACAAATATATTGCACTCCCATCTGAGGGCTGCAAAGCAGCTGCCATGGGCAATGAGGCTGGAAATCCCCAGAGACAAGACATTACGGCTGTGTTTGCCAGCCGAATGGACAGAATTTTCACCCACTCTAAGAGGACTAAGATGTGCTTCTGAGGATCTACATACACCATTCTTATGGTGATAAGATTATCTCCAGAAATGGGAGTTAGGGGAAATTATAATTATTTCTTTCTGTTGCAGAGACTTGGGTGACCATTTCAGCTTTCTGCTTAAATTCATGACTTAGAACTTTAAGGGAGTTTTTGTTCAGATGTGAATATAATTAGACACTGGGCTAGCAATCAACATATGAATAATTCACTTTGAAAATTTTATAATTAGTTGAGACATAAATAGTGTATCAAGAGTTTCAGCAACACTTTACATTGTTTTTTTTTTAACCTTTTCCTTTTTTTGTATGGAAGTATATGCGCACATGCAAACCCAAATGTTCATACAAGCAAGGGTATCACATGCTATGTCCAACCTCAAAAGAAGGCTAAAATTTTAATGAACACGGCAGCCCTGTCATGAATTCTAACTGTTTCCTGATGAGATAAACAATGACTCTTAATTAGAAGCTAAAATTTTTAATTAAGATGATTCTTCTGTAATTATCCCTGTTGTCTGCTTCACTGAATTATAATGAAAAAGATTGATTACTTATAAAACTAGAAGCATAATTTAACATTCAGGGTTGCACTGGTCACTGGGGTGAAAGTAATGTGATTAAATTCTAAAGTATGCTACTTAATAAAGTACTGCACAGTCATATCTGGCATGGCATCTGTAAGCCTCATTTCTGTGAGCTGTTCCAGTGTCTTAAGGTAAACATAGGTACCTTCACAGCTGGTTCATTTATGCAAAAATGTTTGTTAAGCACTTAACTATGTACTAAAAGTAATATAGAAGTCTGTAATATAATCTTTGGAATGCAATATATCTGTTTAAAGTTTTTGTTTTTTATTTAGCAGATGTGAAAAAAATCTCTGAGCCACAATATTTAGAACGTCGGTGGATGAGATGAGTAATCCATTATGTAGCTATTGAGTTGGTAAATGATCAGCAAATGTTCTTGCCACTCAGAACATGCTTAATTGAGTAGGAGCTGTTTTTACTATTGCTTTTGTTTAAAATATATTCTAAAATTTTATTATAAGTAGTGTAGTTATAGATTCTTTTCATTTACAAAATCTTAAACAAAGGACCCACAGATGTTGACAGGTGTACTAAGGACTTAAAAGCATAACAAAATTAATTGCAACAGCAGTGAACAGATATTAGATGTTCAGTAACTGATTAAACTTCTGGAGACTCACTCTTTATGTTTCTCTGTCTTTGCCTCTTTCCTCCTCCTCCTCCTCCTCCTCCTCCTCCTCCCTCAAAATATCTTCCTGGAAGTGTATAAAAATTGACTTCTGAGATAGATTTATCTTATTTGGTTTAGAATGAATGTAGAGCAAATTCCTGTATCTGCCAGCGCCAATTCACATTATTATAACTAGTCCCGCTTGCCAAGGATACTTTGGTTGTCATGGGTCAGAGTGAATGAAAACGTGAACATAGTTTTAGATGGATCAACCCTACCTAAATCCATAAACATGTCCCAATACCCAATATCATATTTTTGACCCTTCGCTATAACCATTGGAGTTAACCCCTTTGTAGGCAAACATAGTGAAGAGATTTTCAGCTTTTGTGAGGTCAAGTACTTTTTAGAGTACAGAGGAAGTTGAAGACAATTTAGACCATGTTTAACATTTTTCACAATGATGACACCCTTGGAGATAGATATTGTGCACTGCATTACAGCCAGAGGGACTTGAATTTGAAAATTGTATTTTTAATTTACTAGCATCAGAGTCTTAGGCAAGATATTGCTATAAGATTAACAAACACATGAATCAAAATGGGATTCCCATTTTTATATTTAGTTGTCAATTTATTGACATGGTGTGTGTGTGTGTGTGTGTGTGTATGTATGTATGTATGTGTGTGATGCACACAAGTTGACAATGCCCAGGAGTGAAAACTAAGATGTAAATGATATACTAATCCCTTTGAACAGCTTTCAGTTGACAAATGAGCAAGTCAATAGAAAATTTCAACGTGGAATGAGAAATGCTTGAGCTAACATCATGTCTTAAATGTTTTGAAAGCCAAGGGAAGTATCTAGTCCAGATGTAGGTGGCAGGCCTATTTTCTGAGAGATCTCAAATGTGAAGGATAAATTGATTAGCCTAGAGATTTAAGAAGGGCATTCTTGAAAGAGATGATTTAACAAGGGCTCTTTACAGAGAAAGAGCTACATGAATGAAGGCTTGGCTTTGTGTGTGACAGACACAGTTGCTAGAGACTCTCTTGGGAGAGAGGAAGCACAGTAAGATTCCCCTTGGGGCAGAGAGAATAACAGAAGACAAGACAAGACAGAAGCAGAAGCATGAGCATTTGAACATCATATGGATGACTTTAGAGTTTTCATTAGTTCTTTGAAATTTTTGTACAGGATATTTTGATCATATTCACCTGTCCCTCAACTCCTTCCAAACCCACTTTATACTTTCCTTCCCAACCAATTTTGTGTTGTTTAAAAACCACCAGTGATGCACATATATTCTTGGATGCAAAGCCATTCACTAGAGTCTGGTCAACTTACAGGAGCCACATCATTAAAGAAAACCAACTTTCTATCTCCCAGCAGCTATCAACAGCCAGCAGTTCCTCAGCTGGGGTGAGACTTAGTGCCATCCTCCCCTTTCTGTGTTGTGACTTGGTCTGGCTTAAGCTTGCACAGGTCTTGTGCAGTGTGTCACATTCCCTCTAGGTTCCCATATTCTGCTTCCCTGTTATGTCTAGAGGACACACCTGTAGTCACCTGTCACTCTTACACTCTTCCTAATCCACATTCTGAAAATGGTACCTAAGCCTTAAGAGGAGCAAGGTGTGACAAAGATGTTCTGTTTAGGGCTGAGCACTTCACAATCTCTTACTCTTTCTACCTTGATTAGCTGTGGGTCTCTGTGTTAGTAACTACCATGTGTAAAGTAGGAATGAACTTACACAATGAACATTGAGAGTTGTGTTAATCTATGAGTAGGGTGGTCAGTTCTTAGGTGTGACTTAACACTATATCAACTACTTTCAGGTGTTATAAAATTGTACCTAAAGGTGTGGTAATATTTATAGTTTAGGAAGATTATTTTGACTGTATTGCAGACACTAGATAAAAAATGAAGTCTGGTAACAGAAAAAAAACCTTAGTTATAGATTTATTCCATTTTCTAATCATTTTATATATGACATGTTATTCTGTGCCCTCAGAAAATTTCATATGAAACATGGAATTGGCTTTTAGGAGGTTATATATTGTTATATTATAGGGCTAGAGGTGTAGCTCAGTGGCAGAGTACAAGACACTGTGTTCATTCTCCCACACTACCAATCAATGTGTTTGAGAAAGAGTGGAGAGATCATTGGAAAAGCTAGTTTATGAGCAGACAATCAAGCTAAATAAAAAGTGGCAGCTCTTGGGGACAGTCCAGAGTAGACCCATGGCCATAGTGCTGCCATCTCTGGGCTCAGTGTCCTATAGGGTCTCATCTCTCCCTCGCCAGTTTCCAGGCTTGCTTTTGGTTGCCTACTTTAGAGTGAAATTATTATTTATTGTTTTCCCTTTTGTTCTCATAGGAAACAAGAGCTGATCAATTGTTTGCAGCTTGGAATGCCCAAAATGGATTCCTATGAAGGCTAATGCTGTGAAGTTCATTATGGGATCACAAGTAGAAGCTAAGGAAGTAAAATGGGGGTGAGTCTAGGAAGGGTTTTGAGAGGGAGAGTGAATGTAACAAAACATACTAAATGAAATTCTTAAAAGATCAATTGTTGTAGAAGGTTTCCCGGCACCCATTTGGGCCCAGAGGTTTGGAACCTGGTCTGCGGCAGCTTTTCTCCCCCAAAGAAATGAATCAGACACATATATTTTATACTGTTTGGCCCATATCTTAAGCACATTACTAGCTAGCTCTTTTATCTTAATTCAACCCATTTCCATTAAGCTGTCTGCCACATGGCCCACTTGTACCTCTTACATGTTCTTCCTTCAGGGTTCAGATGACGACTGACTAACTCCACCCTCCTTCTACCTGCCTGTGCTCTGATCCTCCACCCACTTCAATGGTGCTCTACATAGGCCAAACCAGTCCTTTATTTACAGCATACAGAGAGCATTTCCACCACATCTCCTCTTTTCTGTCTAATTAAAAAGGAAGGTTTTAATTTTTATATAGCAAAATTATAACTGAACAGCTCTCAAGCAGGAATTACAATCACAATATTTAGTCTATTTGTATTTACAAAATTAAAGAGACTATTTTATTATCTATTTTATCTTTGTGAATCTAAAGTTTTATATTTAATATAACTTTTAAACTATAAATAACTATATCTATAATTATTAAACCTTTAACCACATCAAAGACCACAGAAAGATATAATATTATCTAAATAAACAGGGAGTGCAAACAACTTTTAAAGTCTAGAAAATAACAGAGATGACGCTTGTCTGCCTGGACAGTCACCCAAAGTGTTTTTGTAACGTTGGGGCACTATCTTTAGCCTTTATGGCTCAAAGTCTCTGGTATATCTTTTAGTGATGTAGGAAATCTGACATCTATTAGTTTTTTTTGTGTATGTCTTGAAGAATGCCTGGCCATGTTTTTTGCAAAGCAGGAACCTGGAGGACCATCTCGGCTTATTTTGCCAACATTTAGAGGTCACTCTTTTATGGAACCTGTATGTATAGTTTATATAGCATACTATCAAGCAGTCAATATCAGAACAGTTTTTTGTCTAGTGGCTAACTGTTGTCACAAAGTGTATATATTAAGATTTTTTTGAAAGAGCTGAGATTTAATTCTTTACATAGTTTGTAGCCAAAATGCTGTTGCCTGTACCATTGGTTATGATATATAAATTTCTGTGTTTTTTTATATCTAAGAGTTTGTTTTAAATATTTAAGCATTAAATATGCTTTCACCTACAACATACTATTTTATTCAAGTATATTTTATTTATAATAATATTCTGATTTAAGTTTACAAATTGTTATTCCCTAGATAGACCTGGGCCTTATGGATAGATGCTAAGTGAGTCATTGATAGGAATGATTGGGATGCCAAGTCCTGAAGAGCTGGTCACACCTGGGGACTCAGAACAGCTGTAGGAAACCTGGACCTGAGAGCCAGAGTCAGGTTCCTCCACCTCCAGTTCATCTGTATTAATTAGGAATTGCACACAAAATAGAATGCCCTCCTAAAGGATTAGTGCTCCGTGCGTACCACACCAAGGGATACCTTGCTCTTGAGCTGAAGGCACAAGGCATCACAATGAACAAAACATTGGTTTATCACTAAAAATAATGTTCTTTTTTTATATTTATTATTTGGTGATTTTATATCATGTACCCCATCAAACTCAGTTATTAGTCCTCTCAGATTCATACCCACTCTTACGATCTTCCCATTTACAAAAACTCCCATTCATGCTGTTGATTTACTTACTGGAGCATAATTAAACTCCCGGTGGCCAGACCCTTAAAGAAAACAAGGCTTTCTTTCTTCACCCACACCCCTGCCAGAGGCCATCAATGCAGAAGTGAGGCACTGTGTCATTTAGCTATGGTCTACCCTTGAGCTCTTGTATACAATGACATCCTTTTAAAAAAAATCCACTAATAAGTGAGTTCATCCCCTGCTTATCTTTCTGGATTTGTGATACTTCGCTCAGGAGGATATTCTCCAAATCCATCCATTTGCCTGCAAATTTTAGGATATCATTCTTTCTTACTGCTGAGTAGTATTCCATTGTGTAGATGTACCACAGTTTGTTAATCTATTCTTCAGTTGAGGGACATCTAGGTTGTTTCCAGGTTCTTGCTATTACAAATAATGCTGCTATAAACATAGTTGAGCTAATACCTTTGGAATGCAACTGTGCATCTTTAGGGTATACACCCAGCAGTGGTATTGCTGGGTCCTTGGGTAGATTGATTCTCAGTTTTCTGAGAAACTGTCATACTGCATTCCAGAGTGGCTGAACAAGCTTACACTCCCACCAACAATGGAGTAGTGTTCCCCTTGCTCTGCATTCTCTCCAGCACAGGTTGTCATCTGTGTTTTTGATCTTAGCCATTCTGACTAAGATTGGTGTAAGGTGGTATCTCAAATTTGTTTTGATTTGCCTTTCCCTGATGGCTAAAGATGTTGAGCACTTTTTCAAGTGCTCTTTAGCCATTTGTAATTCTACTGAGAATTCCATTTTTAGTTCTGAACCCCATTTTTTAATTGAATTATTAAGGGTTTTGAGCTCTAGTTTCTTGAGTTCTCTATAAATTTTAGAGATCAATCCTCTGTCACTTGTAGGGTTGGTAAAAATCTTTTCCCATTCTGTAGGCTCTTGTCATTTTGTCTTATTGGCTGTGTCCTTGGCCTCACAGAAGCTTCTCAGTTTCAGGAGGTCCCACTTATTGATTGTTGTTCTTAGTGTCTGTGCTACTGGTGTTATATTTAAGAAGTGGTCACCTGTGCCAATGTGATGGAGGGTATTTCCTACTTTCTTTTCTATCAAGTTCACTGTAGCTGGGTTTATGTTGAGGTCTTTGATCCACTTGGATTTGAGTTTTGTGCAAGGTGATAGGTTTGGATCTTTTCACATTTTTCTACACTGTACCATCCAGTTATGCCAACACCATTTGTTGAAGATACTGTCTTTCTTATAATTTTCAATGTTTTATAATTCACATTTGTTGTAAATATTATTCATATTTCCAGTATAATTATTTTATTTAGTTGTATTGAATATGAAACCTTTAGCAAATATCATGGATGATCACTTAAAGGATCAGGGCATGAGACAAGTTAACTGTATTCACCGTCATTACTGATGGTGATTTTCTCTCATCAAGCTTGTCCCTGACTGAGTAGAGGCAGTACACAGCCTTTTCCACTAAAATGTGTAAGATTCTTTTTTTTTTTTTTTTGAGACAGGGCTGGGAACTCTCATATACCTACCTGTTTCTGCCTCTCATGTGCTGGGATTAAAGGCACGCACCATCATGCCCAGCTTTGTAAAAAAAATTAATCACCTCATCTAGAAATTTGAGCATTGAAATGAATTTCTGATTATTTGTGTTAAGAGATCAGAATATGACAAACATGATGGCGTTAGGAAAAAGATCAAGCATCATAAACCAGAAAAGTCCATATTCTCCTGACAGTACAAATTAAAGCAGATATCAAGTGAGGCTTTATCAGTATGATCTTAGAGCAATGGAGGTTTTATAGCCTGCTAATGGGCTGTGCTATGTGTTGATTAGTAAAGGAGTTTTAACTTTGGCTGGTTGGAGCTGGCACTGTGGTCCAGCAGTTAACAGTGCTCTCTAGAGGATTTGAGCTTCCCAGTGCCATGTCTGGTGTTCTACAGCTGCCTGTCATTCTGTGTCCAGGAGATATCTGGCCTCCATGGACACTGGCATTCATGGGTATCTACCTCCACTCCCATACACACATAATTTAAAAAATCTTCTAATTATTCAGATTGTAATTATTAACTTTCTTTAATAAGCATGTAGGTAAAAATTGAAATGTAAAAAACATGTAGCATAGATGTCAACTAAAAATTACTACTGAAACAAAACAAAAATAGTGCTGATTGTAGCTATCTAATGACTTAAAAATAAAATGACACATACGTAAATGAAGTTAGAGCAACTGGCAAACATCGAAAAACATTTTTCTACATTTTAACAAATGATTTCCATATGATCTTCAGTGAGCTACCAAGACACAGTGAAAGATGTGTTTCAAGCAGCCACTTGTGAAGGGTTTAAATGATGCCAGGATTTTCAGAGATGCTGGCAGAAAGTGAGTTTGTGGGAGGGTCTTCCATGTTGTCAAGTTTCAGAAATGACTTGGAACTAGTTTTAGTTGCTTCTTTTCAGAAAGAAATGAAATAAGCTTTTGTGTAGCTCCTCATCTTTGAGATTCAAAGGGAGTTCTGGCCAGGCACATTGATCTACAGCCATCATAGTAATTATAGCTCCAGAGCAGTCTGCTGAGGGAGCTGTTGATGAGCTGGTTTCATCTCCCGACCTGTCAGATCAGCTACTGAAACATGGCTCAGGAAACAGGAGCAGTGGCTGACCTAGAACTGAAATACAAATCTGGCATCTAGGAAAGCACCTCTCTTCATGCTCAGCACTGGGACAATAAGACACCACCAGACATGAGACCCAGTGACAAAAATGTGGGACAATAGGATCAACAGACACATTACCCAGCAATAAAAATGATGCCTCATTTCATCTGTTACTTATTTGATGGACGTTACTTTTTTTCTCAAGCTTTTTTCTTGGTGCTGGACTATATGGTTGCTCGGGTCCTGGTGCTCATTAAGCACATTCTTCCCTGGACTGCAGGAGATGGGGGTAATTAATAGTAAAAAATTATGATATCCTAAGGAAATATCTAAAGACACATAAGGAAGTGACTCTTTTATAAAGTGTACTGCATATTAATATTACATATATATCATGTTCACAATCGTCAGAGCTGGTTCCGTGTTGGCTGAGACAGGTCATCCCTCTAGACAAAAAGATTGGAGTCTGAGAGAAGAAAGGGTAATAAAAATTAAATTTAGCCCACAAACAAAAAATTCTAAAACTCATAAAAGATTAAATATTATGGAGACAGTCAAAATAGAAATGGATGAAAATCAGACAATCAAACTGTAGATCAGTGAATCATATGGCTAATGAGCTTGAGCTTAGATCTTAGAGAAATCTGATAAAAATCATTAAAATGATTGTTAGAAGTATTGAAAGGATTATACAAGCCCATACTGCAATAAAATGATGACATACTGGGAGGTATGAATATGATGCAGTCATGTGTCTTGGGAATAAAAATATGGAGCATGAAACAAAACTGCAACACACTAGACAGATTTTTATTGTACAAATCCTACTTGGTCTATAAAACCTATAAAAAACCTGGTGCCAGATATTGGGAAAAAAAGCTGAAAGACAGAGAGACAGAGAAACAAGCCACAGCTACTTCTCACTCAGCCATCCTCACAAGTCCTCAGACTAAATGCCTCTGAGTCCTCAGCTGAAAGGGAAGGGGTCCTGGGAGGCTGAACTTCTAACTCCTCTTTCTCCACTCAGCTACCTCATTTCCTAGTTCAACTTTCCTCGTGCTAAGATTAAAGATTAAAGGTGTGACATCACTGCCTGGCCCTGTTAGGTCTTGGCCTCACAGAGATTTGTTGGATCTCTGCCTCCTGGGCGCTAGGATTAAAGACATGGGTCAACACTCCCTGACCTTCATGGCTAAATCTGTTGGTGGCTCTGTCTTCTGATTTTTTTTTCAGGAAAACTTTATTAGATGTATAATATCTCACCACAGATTTTAGAATGGATATGATCAAAAAAGAATAGTTAACCTGAGGCAGAATTGGGTGGCCTCCATCATTCAGCACAGGAAGGAGAATATCATTGAAAGGACAGTTATGAGACATAAGGGACAAAGGTAAGTGCTCCAACATTCAATGTGGGTGTGGCCATGGGAGTCAGAGAGGGCGGAAGAAACACCAGAGAACAAATATATGGGCATCATAGTCAGGGTTCTATGGCACTGAAGAGACACCATGGCCACAGCAGCAACTCTTACAAAAGAAAGCATTTAGCTGTGGGCTTGCTTATAGTTTAGAGTGTTAGTCTATGGTTACCATGGTAAGAAACAGGCACAGCACTGGAACAGGAGAGAGTTTTATACCCCAGTCCTAAGAGAGAGAGAGAGAGTTATGGGTGTTTGAAACTTCAAAGCCTACCCCCAGTGACACACCTCTTCCAGGGAGGCCATACCTTCTACTCATTCCCATCTGTTTCACTCCCTGGTGATTAAGCATCATATGGGGCCATTTTCATTCAACCATCACATTGAGAGACAATTGTTATGAATATTTCTCCAATTTAAGATTATCTCCCATAGATTAGATGTAAACCCAATATGAAACTGCTTAAATAAAAATACATTCTCTTTAAAAAAAAAACAAACAGAATTAGGTAAATAAGAATAAATGAAACATTTAAAAGCTATCAGGGAGAACAAATCTGCAGGTTTAATAAAAAGCTGATTGGCTGAAGGCAGACAGGAAGTATGGGCAGAGCTTCCAGACTGGGAAAATCTCAGTGCAGAGCAGACACAGCAGACAGAAGCCACAGGGATGTGCGATGAGGAGACAGCAGCAGACACAGAGGAAAGAAGCTGAAATGCTGCTGTAAGAAAAGGTACCGAGCTACAAGGCTGAAGAAGATGGGTTAAATTCAGATGAAGGAGTTAGCAAATTATATGCCTGGGACCTAGGTCAATCAGCAGAAAATTAACATGAGTGTCTGTATGTCTCTGTGTGACTGTGAGTTTTTCTGCCAGACTGACAGATTTCCAGTCCAACCTCTGGTCCAGGCCCAGAAAATCTGAGCCAGAAACATATTACAATACCTCTGGACTTGTCATGCAGAGACAGGTGCAATGGTGGGACCCATTAAAGTTTCAACCTGTATTATGCAGCCTTGGGATGTATCTGGGGAATCCTTCACCACACACAGTATAGATCTTAATATTTGTGAGACTCAGTTGTGACCAAACTTAGCAGCAGCCTTAAGGGCCAAATGATTATCTTCACCAACACTATTGCAACTTTGGGCAACCTTTTATGGAGTAAGATTTCATTTGCTGAGCATAGTTAGTACAGGATTTTATTTTGGGGCTTACTGCTGAGTGGTAAAACTTAACATGGACACAGATCCTAATGATCCCTCTGGAATCATGTGGAGCCATATATGGTCCAATGCATTGGACGTTCATCCCCAGCATCATTTGTATTGCCACAGTTCTGACCACAGTCTACCCAAATAGCAGACATTTCATAGTGGGCCTTGGTCCAACCCTGCTCAGTGCTGTTTGTCTTGGTATACTGTTAGGTCATGTTATGGCACAGTTTGTGGAATTGGTGACCACAGAAGTGGAATGGGACAGGGGGCTAGTTCTTTCCTTTGGGTCTATCTCAGCTTCAGAGAGAGGCTTGGGGGAGATTAATTATCCTTTGAAAAGTCTGCAAATGAAATAGAATTACACCACTCCCCATCTTTCATTCTTCCCTATAACCCCTTCCAAAAAGCCTCATTTAAATCTCTCTCATGCCTTCCCACTTTCAAGATGATGGTCTCTTTTTCTTTGATTACATTTGTTACATATATTTATATGAATACATAGACATACTACAGATAGGTGTGACACCCCACCCCCAATACAGCTTACCTAGCCCTGTGGGATACATCTACATCACATTCCTGCATCTGTGGCTCAGGGGACATTATGGAAGATGGGAGGAAAGAGTATAAGAGCCAGAATAGTAGGATGTCTGCTGTGATGCAATCTCTCCTACAAATGGCTGCTTAAACAAGACTGGAATAATATCAATAATGTCCTAACCTGGAAGGGGAAAAATTTAATGAGATCCTGAGACAAAATACTACATTCAAACATTGACTACTGGAAAAAGAAGAATTAGCTCCTCCCAGGGATGATGCACCTTATTTGTTGTCCAGTGCAAAGTGATCAGTCTTGAAACTGGCCATATACACACAGATAACAAAAGCAGACTCATCAGGCTATATTAGATAGTCATTTAAGATTACCTCTTTGGATCATTCTTGTGTTGGGTAGTCATTAAAAAAATGCCTCATAAGATTTTCCTGTAGGTTACTCTATATGACTTGATGGTAAGGTACTTTTGCTTAAGGCAATACTTAGGTTTATCATTGAATGAAGAGAAGGTAAGCTGGTGCCTAACAAGAAGCTTCACCCTATGAATGGTGTTTGACGTACTGTGTATGTTGTTACAGGGGAACGATAATTACAAAATTCTCAAGTTACAAACCCTATGACCCGCCTGTAAAACACACTGGTACAATATTATAGGAGTAACTGACCACTTTTTGATTGGATTTAAGGCCCACTCCATGAGAAGGAACCTGGCACTGCTAAAGTAGCCAAGAACATGAGACTAGCTAAGTCATGGGCCTAGGAAAAACTAACTATATTAATATTAGTATCCTGCCATAGGAACATAGTGATAAAATAACTTATGCTATACCCACAAGCATAGCTTATTATTGCTGTGAATAAGAATTAATGCAGAGACTTATAACTGGACACTGTTTGGAATACTCAATGCTAAATGAGATGTCTTCATCAAAGCCCTCTCCTCAAAGCTCAGGGAATCTATGTGGAAGAGAAGGTAGAAAGATTCTCAAAATGGATGGATGACACTAAGGAGACACCGTTTTCTAGGCACAGCAGAACTGATGCACACATGAATTCACAGAGACTTTGACAGTGTACACAAGGCCTAAAAGGTTCAACCCAGACAGGACCTCAGTATTGAGAGGGAAAAATGAACACAGTTCCCACCTATAATGAAGCAGCTATCTGCAACTGAAACTACCTGGCAAAGAACAATCAATTTTTTCCTAGTGAAGTCACTGTGTATATGAACCACACTTTGGCGTGGGCCTCTGATAAGGAGCAGTTGGCTGACACAAAAATGAACTAATGATATCTTTGTAGACTTTTTTTTTTTAACCTCATTTTGCTTTCTCTGGGCATTTTTTGTCTTATTGATCTTTTGCTTGTTTATTTTGATTTCTGGGTGTGTGTGTAGATGTGTGTGTGTATTTTGTTTGGTTTTATTTTTGTTTGCTCCATTTTTTAAGAGGAGCAATTTTAAATTTATTTTTTAACATAAAGTTAGACAGGTAGGCAGGTGAGGTAGATCTGTGAGGAATTAATTCTATGAAGGAAAATACCATCAAAATATATTGAATAATTTCTTTCAATAGATTTGCCTGTAGGCAAATATGTAGTGCATTAGTATTTTATTTTATTTTTATTAATGATTTACATGGGTGGTCCAAGCTCACTGAGGGTGGTGTCACTTCTCAGCAGGCGGTCCTGGGTTCTATAACAAAGTAGGCCAAGCAAGTCATGAGGAGCAAGCCAGTAAGCAGCATCCATGGTCTCTGTTTCAGTTTTTCTTTCCGGGTTCCTACCTTGAATTCTTGCCCTGGCTTCCCTCAGTGATAGATGTGACCTTAAAGCTGTAAGATAAATTAAATCATTTCTTCTTCAAGTTGCTTTGGGTCGTAGTGTTTTATTATAGCAATAAATTCCTAACGAAGACAATTCTGAACAGTACAACAACTGAGATTTGGGACAAAGCTAGACTCGGATTGCCATCCAGTGCTTGAACAGTGACTAGGTATTAACAAGGGATTAGTTAAAAACCTGGACTCTGGGCACCATCTAGTGCTGAAATTATAGAAATAACTGTAGTTGCAGAGCAGAGCAGCCTGCTTATACCTGGAGAGCAAAGCATGGGGGTCAGATGGTAAGACTGGAATAAATATATTACTGTCAAATCTATTAATGCCCAGGTAATGTCACTCACTAACAAGCATTAGGAAATTTCAGGAAACCAAGAATTCACACAATAGGTATAATAAAGTGAAGAAACCAATCAACTTGTCACTAGTGTGAATGAGTCCCCCAGGAGAATTCAAAACAGTGGTTTAGGTCAATTTAATGAGCTCTAAGAAAACATAGATGAGCAATTCAGTTCTGTGCCAGAGAACTTTAAGAAAAAAATAGAGTAATTAGATTAAAATCAAACAGAAAATCTTAAGCTGAAAAATATAGTAAAGAAAATTAAAAGTACAATAGATGTTATCAGTAGGAAAAACAGCCAAACAGAAGAAAAATATAGGATACTTGAAAATATAGGCTCTCTGCGGCGTCCCAGCGCACTCTGGAGCAGGAGCAGCTGAACTCTGCACCTGGCCACACACACAGCTCCTGCTGCTGAGGGAATCTACAAGGATCCCTACTGTGACCCCGAACTGAGTGAACTGAGCAAACCAATTGCAGGGGTCTCTGAGGGGCGGATTCGAACCCTGACCAGAGGTGAGGAGGGTTCGGCAGGCCTCAGCGCCTGTATCCTGGCCTGGGAGGGAGAGTTGAGCTCACATTGCTTCCGGTTCCACCACCGGGACCGGTGCTCTCTGCGGCGTCCCAGCGCACTCTGGAGCAGGAGCAGCTGAACTCTGCACCTGGCCACACCCACAGCTCCTGCTGCTGAGGGAATCTGCAAGGCTCCCCACTAAGACCTCGAACTGAGCGAACCAACAACTGCAGGAGTCTCTGAAAGACAGAATCAAACCCTGACCAGAGAGGTGACAGGAGACACACAAACCAAAGTGCCACAACTGACCAGGACCCATCTAATCGTGAACCACTGAAGCCATGGGCAAACGTCAGTGCAAGAAATTACATAATAATACAAAGGGCAATATGGTAACTCCA
>PVIH01010878.1:0-72484 GCA_004025045.1 Sigmodon hispidus
TCTCCAAATCCATCCATTTGCCTGTGAATTTTAGGATATCATTTTTTCTTATTGCTGCGTAGTATTCCATTGTGTAGATGTACCACAGTTTGTTAATCCATTCTTCAGTTGAGGGACATCTAGGTTGTTTCCAGGTTCTTGCTATTACAAATAATGCTGCTATGAACATAGTTGAGCTAATACCTTTGGAATGTGAATGTGCCTCTTTAGGGTATATACCCAGAAGTGGTATTGCTGGGTCCTTGGGGACATTCAGACTTTAAAACCAAGTGGATTAAAACTCTTTTCCTATTAAACTACTCAGGCTGGGGTATTTTGCTATAATAATTAAAGGAACTAGTACATACACTAAGCACCACCCCACCCCCACCCCTGCAATGGTACTGCAGCCTCATGCCGACAAAAAACAGCTAAGACATCTTGACTTTATCTGAGGAAGTTGCTGGAGTTGGTTGCTTTTTGTTTTTTCTCTTTGCTCTTTGGAAGTCTGCTACCCAGCTCCCAAATAAATACAGAGACTTATAAATGATGGGCCGTAGCTTGGCTTGTTTCTAGCCAGCTTTTCTAACCTAAATTATCTCATATTACTTTTGCCTCTAGGCTTTTATCTTTCTCTGTTCTATACACTTTTCTTTACTTCTTGTTCTGTGGCTGTGTGGCTGATTCCTGTTGTCTTCCTCTCCTCTTCTCAATCCTCTTCTCGTTATTTTCTCTATCTCTGCCCACCAGCCCCATTTAGCCCTCTCCTGTCTTGCTATTGGCTATTCAGTTCTTTATTAGACCAACCAGGTGTTTTAGACAGGCACAATAACACAGCTTTACAGAGTTAAACAAAATACAACACATCTTTGTAGTATTAAACAAACATTCCATGGCATAAATGAATGTAAAGTCTTTAGCTTATGTTCAACAACAGGTTGTCCTGAAGTAACCCCTTCTTCCTCTGGAGGAGGCACAGTGACCACAGAGGGCTGGCAGAAGCCTCTGAAAGGGAAGCAAGGGAGAAAAGGCATGTGGCTTTCTGGAGCAAGCAGGGAAAGGTGAGAGAGCCTGGGCAGTTAGGAAAAGCCTGAGTAGGGTAGAAGGACAAAGTCTTAGGTGAGCTCCTATGCCCCAACTTGTGAGGATTTACTCCAAGGCTCCATTCTTCCTGTCCCCACAGGTCCCTTTCACATGCATATTCTGCTGAATTTAGGTCAGGGCTAGCAACACTATTGAAGGAGTCTTTGGTGAGTTGTGGCTGCAGACTAGGGAGAGTGATGGCTTAGGTGTTCGAAGGTCTCTCTCACAGGGGGTTCTCCACTGAGTTCATTTGCAAATGCAATCATGGACTCCAAGGCCACCTCTATGTCACAACCCTGTTCCCCTAGCTCCTCAGTCTTCAGCTTGCCCACGTGCTGTAGAGAGCTGAGTCATCATGACTGTGTCTTAAGATGGTGCTGAGCCCTCTCTTGCCATAAGCAATTCCCTATTTGGCTTGGCCTTGAATTGTGACTTGCTACCGCGTACGTGGACCTATGAGCAGTACCTACGTGGCTTATTTCAGTTTAGAAGCCCTGAGAGTTTTTAGCTGTTGAGCGGGGTCCCCCCGGGGTAGAAGCTTCTGAAAAAGGTTCTGAATAAGCTATAGAAGGAAGAAGCCTGATTGTCGTGCCTTCCTTGCTGGCGAGGTTGCGCGCGACGATGTGCCTTGCAAGCCATACAATTTTCTGCCTTCTGATGCTTGGAATAAAACTTCAGTACCTTTACACGTACATGTAGAGCCTCATGATTGCCTTGTGCCTGTTTATTGGAGATGCCACCAAAGACAAAGACAGCAGCTATTGGTGACTTCCAATGGCATTTAAGTATTTCTGGGCCATGACGAGATGGGTTTTCCTTCATTGCCTTGGGTCTGGAGTTAGAGTCTGGTTTCTAGACCTTTCTTTCCCCAATTTTCTCATCCAGAGTCCAGCCCTCCTCTCCAGTTCCTAGGAAGCTGATAATGGCAAGCTCAGCAAGGTCCTGTCTGCTCCCTTCCTTGGCCCAGTGTAATTTAATTGCTTCTCGAGAAGCCCAGAGATCCTGCTGACCTTTCCAGAAGGGAGAGGCCTCTCTGGAGGAGCCATATTGTGAAGGCATGGCACTTACTTTCTTCTTCTCATCTTTATCAGCACATTTCCTTCCTCAGTGTTCATTGTATAACAGATTTGTTGAAAAGAATATCAAAAAGAAACTTCTAGAACTTTCTAGAAAGAATCTGGCCACAGATCTTAGGAAGCAAAAGAGAAGAAACCTAAGCACTGGGAGATGACGGACACATGGGGATGGTCTTACCTTGCCTTCTATTGCTGTGATAAACACCATGACCAAAAGCAGCTCGGGGAGGAAACGGGCTTATTTCACCTTACAGGTCACAGCCCTTCATTGAGGGCCATCAAAGCATAAACCTGGTAGCAAGAGCTAAAGCAAAGGCCATGGAGATGTGCTACTTAAGGCTTGCTCCTCCTGGCTTGCTCAGTTTTTGCTTTTTGTATACAAGCTAGGACCACCTGCCTAAGGGTGGCACATGAATTAGTAGTCAAGAAACTGTCCTACAGACCTGCCCACAGGCCAGTCTGATGGAAACCTTTTCTCAGGTGGGGTTTCCTCTCTTACATGGCTCTAGCTTTTGTGGGACTGACAAACTAAGGTCAGACAGAGCTGATGTGGCACTGTAGGCTGTTGTTCTGAGGAACCCCAGGAACCATTGCTGCTAGGGTAGAGGGCTGGTCCTTGTGCAGGAAGCTCTGATAGGGACCTAGAGAGGTTGTCTTGGGAAGGCAAGCCTCAGGCGGGGCAGATCCACGTCACCCTCAGAAAGGCACGCTGGAAATAGAAAAGCCAAAATTTGACATGGCTGTCCCCTCCATCTGCAGCCTGAGTAGAGGTCTCATTCATAGACACCTTCTTTTTGCAGCTCTTTGGGCCTAGGGTACCATTTGAGGATAGTGATGGAGAACAGCTGAGGGGCGGGATGCACCCCAGTGTTGAAGCTGGCCTCTCTGTAGCCCATTGTTTGGTACTGGCCAGCAGTGAGGAGCCAAGTGTGAGCCAGCATGCCAGCTCCAAGACACGTTGAAGAATGTCCATCACCAGAGACAGCTTTCTGGGCTTTGTTTTATTTTCTTTGTTTGCTTTCAAATAACAGAACAAACCAACAGATGCCCCAAGCAGACGATGCCTACTACCATCTTACTAAACACCAGAGCTTCAGACGCCTGCCTGACAGATTCCTGTCTTCACAAGTCAGTCTTGCAGGAATGTGGTGGGGGTTCCTTGGAAGAAGTTAGTGTAGTCTGTTTTCTCTGTGACAGGGGCCACAGAGTGGGGCTGAAGATCATCTCACTTAGTCCCCACCCAAGATCACCAACACCAAGCACTGCTCTGAGCCCACAGCTGTTTCGTGTGGAGAAATGTCTGAGCATCTCCGTTACTGTTACCAATAAAAAGCCTCTGGAGAAGTGGTTCTCAAACCTCTAATGTTGTGACCCTTTAACAGTTTCTCATGTTGTGGTGACCCCAACCATAACATTATTTTCATTGTTATTTCATAACTGTGATTTTGCTAGTTATGGATTGCAATGTAAATATCTGATATGTGACCTCCGAGGAGGGGCATGACCCACAGGTTGAGAATTAATGCTTTAAAGCATGTCCTGCCAATTGTGTGTGTGTAGAAAAGTATCAGAAATAAATCAGGAGGAGCCGGAGGCCTTGGCACTGAACAGCCAGGACAATGTCATATGCCCATCTCAAGAACAGTGTCATTGGTAACTGGGTCGGCTGTGTGTACTGCTGTAGTTTACAGGTGAGCTTTCAGACTGTGTGTAGTCTCGCTGTTGGTGAAGAACTCATTGTTTGAATGGTAACAGTTAATGGAAATAGAACTCCAAGTATAGGATTGGGCAAAGCTGTCTCTCATCTTTCAATGCCCAGCTTTCTTCTGTTTTGTTTCCTGTGAGCAAGTCAAATTCTTTCTAGAAAGTTCTGAGTTTCTTCTAAAACTTTTGTTCTCAAAGTAGATAAAAACAATTAAAAATCAAATGTGAATTTAACAATTTAGATAGTGTGCCCTCCAAGTTCACACCTGAACTGGAATCTCAGGATGTAGCCTTCCTTGGAAATAGTCTCTGTAGATTAATTAACAATTAACATGTATAATTGGTGCCCTTAGTTAATTACTATATGCAGTGATATGTTTAATAAAATCAGCCAGGAATACCTGGACACAATCACCCACAGTCAAGCCATGAAGGTCAGAGAGTGATGACCACACCTTTAATCCCATCACTCAAGAGAGAGATCTTTGCATATTTCTGTGAGTTCAAGGCCTAACAACCAAACAGTAGTTGCTCACACCTTTAATCCTAACTCTAGGATTATGATGCAGAGTTGAACCTGGAAGTGAGACAACTGGGCAGGGAAGATATTTAAGGCAGGCAGAGGCAGACATTCAGGCGTTCTGTAAGAGCAACCAGCCTGGTAAAGGACCTTTGAAGATAGCTTTTACCCTATTCAGTGTAATGAGAGTTGACTGCAGTCTGTTTCTTCCCTCTGATATTCCAGCTTTTCTCCAATATCTGGCTTTGGACTTTCATTGTATACTAATTAGAATTCGTGCTATATTATTTCTCTGGGTTTTTTTTTTGTGATGGTCTCACTGTGTAGCACAGGCTGGCCTCAAAATTGATATCCTTCTGAGTGCTGGAATCACAGGCATGCACCACCATATCAGACATTGACTGCCATCTTTCCAGGAGACAAAGTGAGGGCAGAGACTGAGAGATACAGGGACACTGCCACGTGACAACAGACTGAAGCAATGGAGCTGTGAACAAGGACCACTGGCCACGCCACAGGTCAGGAAAGAGCCTTCGAGGGGGTGTGGACCAAGGTGAAACTTTGCCCTTGGACCCCTGTGTGTCAGTCAGTATTATTGTCTGCTTTTGGCTTTACACCTTTTCGTATGCAGCAGCTTGCTACAATAGCCGCAGGCAACAAACACCGCTGAGCATGTTCTGAATATTTCTTGCTCAGTGCATTGTCTTGCACAAGCTCTGGGGTGATTCTCTACCTCCAGGACAATAGTTATGGAGCGGTGTCTTTCACGGTCAAACAGGGAATCTGAGGCAGAGTCAGTGCCCGGAAGAGCAGGGTTCTCTGTAGCAAGGCGTGGTTTCTAAGCATAGAACAGACTAGGGGCGTGAACATGTTTAACAGTTTGGCATCAGCTGTAACAGCACTAAGGGCAGAGAGGGAAGGGCTTTCCTACTGCAGTAGCCAAAGCCAGGGAAGGCAGTGTGGCAAAGCCTGTCCCACCTGCCAGACCAGAGCTGTTTGTTTAGTGGCCAGGGATGGAGCTAGTGGGGAGCATCTCTGCCTCCTTGGCTCCCATCCCACAAAGTATCAGGAAGCAGTTATTGTGCATGTGTGTCTAACTGTTTTCTAACTCATAAACTCCCACTCTGGGATGGGTCGATAGGAAGACTGCTGAACACTGTCTAAGCTTGAGTCCTGGTCTGACTGGATGGACACTGCCATCCAGACCTTCTGGCCTCTTGGGTCCAATGAACACAGTGAGTTTCTTTCTAGCTTGTCCTCTTCTCTAGGATGATCTCTCTGTCCACACCCAGAGTCAGCTAGCTAGGGATCCAGATGCTCTTCTGGGTGGGCCTCCCTCCCATTGATGGTGTTCAGATTCATTTGAGGTTGCCAAACACACCCTGGCATGGACAGTGTGAAGATGAAATCGCTAGATCACTGCCCAAAGTCCCCTATGGCATAAATGGTAACTGGCCTCAGCAACATTATCTACCTCGATTTTTTTTTGTTTGTTTTTCTTTTTTGCATTCTTTTTCTATATATCGTGAAAACCTAACTATTTGAATTCTCTAGATAACTATCTAATCAGTGTGGAATTTGATTCTGTTGGGTTCAGTCAGAACTCTATGGGAAATGCTTCCACCCCCTTTTATATATTTAATTTTTTATTTATTACTATTGCATGATGATATATGTGTGAGCTCACCTGCCCAGTGTATGTACAGAAGTCAGGGGACTTGCTGGAGTAGGTTCTTCTTCAGCCTTTGTGTAAGAGCAGGCCTGTGAGGCAGAGTCTTTACTCCCCACTGAGCCATCTTGCTGGCCCTTCCTTTGTGTATTTTTTTTTTTTTTTAATTTGGAGACTACATCTAAGTTTCTAGGTTGGCTTTGAACTTGAGATTTTCCTGCCCTAGACTTTCTTACAGCTTACAAGTCTGTGTTCAATAACCCTTCTGCCTTAACTCCTTCATGCTACCCTGATGAGTAGTTTGCCAGGCCCTTGCGCTCCCCCCCCCCCCCCCCCCCCCCCCCCCCCCCCCCCCCCCCCCCCCCCCCCCCGTTCTGCTGCTCCATGCTTCTCAGCTGCCCTTGCTGAGACTCTGGCTCAGCAGTAAGCTGCCTTCCAGGTGGAAGCACAGTCCCCATTACACCCTGCCTCCCTCATGGCTGTCCATCCTGGGCCTCACATCTCAGTACTTGAAGCCCATGGATGCTGTTTATATATCCTATAATCTTTCTACACCCCTGTGATCCTAGCTTCATTTCCAAGGGCTCTTTAAGCCATCTGAAGCTCAGTAACTTCTAGCCTGGAAGCCTTATGTCCTTGTCATCTGGAGATGGATGTGGAGCTAGAAAATTGCCTCTATGGTGCTTGTTTTAAAATATTGTTTGCTGGCATTTAGAAATTAGAACCTTTGGCACACATATTCTAATTCCCAGCATCTCTGGAAGAATCTGAAACTCTACTGGTGATGATATCGACATCAGGTCCCTCTCTTTCCAGGTAGGGCTGAAGGGGCTACTATGTCCTTACTGGTCCTTATGACTCCAAGCCACTGTGGCCTATAGGTCTGTTTTTGAAGACTCCAGAATATGTAAACCTTGCTTTAGATTCTACTAGAACCTTTGAATGTGACTAGTTGATAGTCTACTTTAAACAGGTTCTGCTGGTCACTGCTGGCCTTATCCAGATGTCATGGAGCTTATTTTTGTGTGTATATTTGTGCATGTGAGTGGACATGCATGCACACATAGATGCCAGAGGTTGACCTTACGTGCCTTTTTCTATTGTTCTGCACCTTAGCTTTTGAGATATTTTTATAGAACCTAGATAGAGCTCACCAATTCAGCTAGACTGGCTGTCCAGCCTGCCTTCTTCTCTCTGTCCCGCCCCCCATAATTACATAAGGAAGTCTAGCTCAGCTGACAGGCCTCAAGCATACAAGAGTGACTTCTACCTTCATGTTGTTAGGCAACAGAAGCATGAGGACTGTCGGACCACTGACTGACAGTGGACTGATCTATGTCTGACCAAACATATCCATGGAGCCTCTGGTTGCTACCCTGACTTGGTCTTGATGATTATAGCTTGGTGAGAGAATTGAGGTTCTATCTGGAATCTGAGAGTGTCTGAGGCTCTGACACTATCTCAATACCTTCTCTGAACTTGGCCAACCCTGGTGAGGACAGCCTGTGACATTCCTCCCTTTACTGGGGTCACCAGTGCACTTTGGTTTCCCCATCTTGGTGGCTATGGACCTGCTGCTCCCTCTCCTATAACCATAAAACAGTATGGCTTTGGAGAAGTGGTCCAGGTCCTTAAGTCAACATAACACAGAGATGGTGGCCTCTGGCCAGTGCAGAGGCCTCCTAAGGTTTGGCCTAAGAGCACAGCTCAGCAAGGTAACTGGCAGCAAGTTTCCTAACCAAGCATTCTGCTTCTTAGGACACTTCAGGGCTGGAGAAGGGACAGGTTGTATCTGGGAACGATGGCTCTAGCAGGCCAATCTTGTTTCCCCAGGCCATGACCTCACAGAATGGAAGGATTCTCAGAGAACTTCCCATCTGTCTCTGTCTTGGATGAAGAAAACATCTCAGCTAGGAGCCAACTGGGAAGCTGTGGAAGAGCCTAGGGACCAAGAATAGTTGATAGAAAGAGGAATGGGAAACCCTGCACTAAAGCAGGAGCAGTCTGGAGGTGAGGCTCTGGCATGAGACCTCACCACTGAGTACAGAGGGGCGGGATGTAAGGCCAGGAAGTTCTGGTCTGTACTTTGTGGGGTGAGGGGGTCTGTACTCTGGGCCACACTGCAGAAGATTCTGAGACAGCATTTAGAAAGGAGTTCAGGGTTTGAGACATAATGGAAACGCCTGTGCTGTTTGTGGCTGATTTTCATTCTATTGACTGAACATGAAATCTCTAACCGTGACTTGGTAGTGACTGCATTAGTCAGCGTTCTCAATCTGTGGGTCATGGCCCCTCTGTGGTCAAATGACTCACAAGGGTTTTGTATCAGATATTTATTATGATTCAGGACAGTAGCAAAATTGAAGTTATGAAGTTGCAACAAAAATAATTTTATGGTTGGCAGTTACAACATGAGGAAGTGTATTGAAGGGTCACAGTGTTAGAAAGGTTGAGAACCACTTATCTGGAGGAATAGAATTGATAGAATAAGCATTTGTATGTATGTATTTATGTATGAATATACATATAGGATTCATTAGAGTGACTTACAGGCTGTAGTTCAGCTAGTCCGATAATGCCTACCTCTCAATAGAAAGTCCAAGAATCTGATTGTTGCTCAATCCACAAGGCTGATCTTAAGTCTACATTGGAAGCCAAAAAATACAGGTTTTAACACCAGCTAAGGAATGTCTCAGCAGCAGGATAGAACTTTCCATCAAGAGTGAGGGCAAATAGGAAAAAAAGCAAAAACTAACTTCTTCCATATTCTTTTATGTGGAAAGCTGCCAGAAGGTGTGGCCTGGATTTAGAGTGAGCCTTTCACCGTAAATGATCCAATCAAGAAAAATCCTTTAGAGATAGACCAAGTAGACAACTAAGATTATCCACCACACTGCCAGAACAATTATCTGGCTGAGAAACTTCATGACACCAGCAATAACAATGAAATCAGCAAGCAGGTGCCATATAATTCTACCCCTCACCAGCCTGCACATAGACACACACACACACACACACACACACACACACACACACACACACACACGGCATTCTGTTTGTCGTCCATATTATTTGAGCCATAATTGGGTGCTGGATTTTAACACAAAGATCAGCTCCATACCCCAACACAGGAGGCTGGCTCTTTCCCAGCACTGCTTTCTCTGGATGAATGAATGAGGTTCTGATTCTGGTACCCAGACACAGCACTGCAGTCTGTTCATGGGCCTGCATCATCATCCCAGGGGGTACCAGAAGGTGCCTGGTAACCAACTCTACCCTGAGTACCAGGGTCTATTATCTCTGGCCTGCAGCTGCTGGCCTTGGCCCAATGTCACAGGACCCGTTAGTGTGTGTGCATGTATGCATTCCTGTACTTGCGTGTGGATGCTTCAGGTTGACTGAGTGCCTTCCTCTATCATCATTTGTCTTCCTTTTTAAGGTGAGTTCTCTGATTCAACTTAGACTAGCTAATAAATAGACTCCCCCATTTCTTCCTCCTCAATGCTAGGACTGCAGGTGTGTGTTGCTGCTGCTGCATCCAGCTTTCCTTGTGGGTGATGAGGGTCAGAACCCAGCTCCTCATGCTGGTATAGTAAGCACTTTTACTCAGCCACACTAGCCCAGCATTTGCATTTTGATGTATGTCATAGCTGGATTTGCATCTCTCTGTTGCACGAGCTTTACCCTAAACTGTTTCTTGGAGTCATCTCGTTGGGCTCCAAGTTTTTCTTGTGTATGGGGCTGGTCTGTAGGGAGGGCCTGGAATAGCTTAGGGCAGATGCTGGAGGACCTTGTAGGACACTCTGTAACAGGAAGCATCACTCTGTGCCCTCAGTTCCTCCAGTCTGCATCCTTATCACCAAGAGGGGTGATGTGTGGAGCTCTTTGGTACCCAGAGTTCTAGGGAAGTATACTGGATGCAGACTGTATAACAGAAATCTGTCTTGTTGACATGTTCTCAGTGCCTACACAGGAACTTGAGGCAATTTGATCTCCTAGGCTCCTCACATTCTTAACATAATACTAACCATAGATACTTCCTTCCAGCAGGTGTGGCAAATGATTCCAGCTGTCAGAATGACTACAAGGAGCCAAGAACATAGGAAACTTAGGGCCCACACTGGGTGTGGCTTCTTGGATGGACAGAAACTGTCAAGGAAGAGCTGGGGTTGTGTGGGAGTTGAATAGAAAGGTCATTGAATTGGTCAGAGGAGGGACCCTCAATTAGTGACAGTTTCTCCTTCTTGGCTGCAGGTTTGGAATCTCTGAGAATACATTAAAATGACAGCCACTGAGCCTCACCCTGAGGATGGTGGCTTATTAATACACTGATTTTTATTTGTCTGTGAAAGGAGGAAGTCAGCCTTGGGTGTCATTCCTCAGGACCTTGTTTTGGGAGCAGAATCTCTCAACCGGACCCAGAGCTTGCCAATTAAGCAAGGCTGCCAGCTAGCAAGCCCCAGGGAGCCTCCATCACTGCTTCCTCAGCATCAGAAATACAAGTAGATGCCAACACAGCTGAGTTTTTACATGGCTGGATTACAAGTGTATGCCAGCACAGCTGGGCTTTTTTCATGACTTCTCTGGCATTCAGACACAGAGCCTCATGCTCATACCACCAGCATGTTAGTGACTGAGCCATCTCCCCAGCCTCTCAGGGTGGTATGGCTTGAAGTTTATGGGAAGGAGGTGGTGTGGACCAGTGGAGGAAATGACAGATCAGCAGCATCTATAAGGGTAGCCATCTAGGCACCAGGCAATTGGACCAGTTTTCCCACTTGGAGTAGGACCAGCCTTCATTCATTAGCAACCTTCATTCAGAGTTTGGAGGGGAGGTGGCAGTCACAAAAGCTGCTTTTCTGAACAGGAGTTTAGTCTGTCAGCTCTGACCTTTCCCTTCCATCTCAATGCTATTCAACAAATACGCTGACATTTAAAGTGCTAGCCACATCCAGCCCATATCTTCAGCTTGCAGGGCTGGACTACTTTTCAGATCTTTCTCTCTGCAGAGCAATAGCTCAAATCATCACTGGGCATCTCCACAACTCCTATCTGGTCCCTGGCTTTCTGCAAAATGAAGAGAGACAGATGAGGGACTGAGATATGAGAGGGCAGCGGTTTCTGACGTCTGCCCATCAGCTCGGAGGAGGCTGTGTTTGCTGGTGGGTGGCTGTAAGTCTGAGCACAGCTCTATTTTGCTTTGAAAAGGGCAGGACCGCAGGTGTCAGGAAGCGAGCTGAAGCAGGTGGAGACCCACTTCAGCATGCCTATTTTTAGATCTGATTCTATTTAAGTGGAAGTGATAACTTCAAGGTGACTAGCAAGAGAAGAAGTCTGTTTGCACGGTGATTGTGTTGCCCATAAAAGGAGTGAACACTCTGAAGGTAATCCAGGGGCTGAGTGAGAGGAAATATCAGACAGGTGCCTCAGGGAGGAACTTTCCCAGGGGACCTGGGATGCTGGAATGATCCATAGATCGGCTGTCCAGCCACCCACTGCTTCTCTCTCTTTCGGGTTCTTTGGCAGTTTAGGAGTCCTCTGTGCCCAGCAGGGATAGGAGCCCCTGTTATAAAGGCTGGGAAATACAGAGGATTTCTTGGCACCTAAAAATCGCCCAGATCTACACTTGGCCATAGCCTCTAATGTTCCAGATCTTCCCATATGGGCAGTTTCATCTCGTAGATTCATGAACTGTCTTCCCGATATCTCTGGCCTCCTATCCCCTTCTCCTCTCTTCGGCACAGTCCCCCTAGCTGTCTATGAACTACATTCTTGCCAAGATCTCAACCTGCTTGTTCCCAGTTCAAGTCTCACTCTTGCTACCAGGATCTTGGACTGTGACAGGACTGTCCCCAGGCACAGCTCTGCCCATCTTCCCTGAAGGAGCAGGGATTTTACTACATTTATCTTTTCTTCATCAGCCTGATCCAGTAAGTGTGGACTGAGGGTCTGTCACCCTAGGCATGTGAAGTGGCCATGGGCCAGAATTCAGAGTTCTACTGCCTCGGTACCTGGGATGGGATAATACTTAGTTCATTGTCTCTTGAGGCCCCTGGGTGCCTTGTAAAAGGATTCCCTAGCCCGAGGGTGAGCCACAAACTGCAGAGGACACTGGTATTTACTGGGGAATAGCATAGTCCATCAGCTGGAGCAAGCTAAGGGTGTGTTCCAGGGTGTCTGGGGAAGGAGAAGGTGTTTCATGAGTCTGTCATCACTATGCAAAGCAAGGGCTTCATAAAGCCATAATCATTCAAGAATATCAAGAATATCATATACTGTGACTATATTCACCCCATCATCCCCTCCCATCTGTCTTCCTCCTCTTTCAACATAGCAAATAGGTTTACCCCCCAGGCCCCGTGTGTGTAAAATTGTATTAACTGCTTTCTTGTTGCTGTGACAAAGAAGCCTAATAAAGAACAGAGTTTTTTTGGCTCAGCTTAAGGCATAGTCCACCATGACAGGGAAATCTTGGTGTAGGAACAGGAGACAACAGCACATGATGTTCACAGTCAGGAAGCAGAGGGAGATAGATGCTGGTGCTTAGCTTGCTTCTTCCTTTTTATTCAGTCTGGGACTCCTGGTCCATGGGATGCTGTTGCCCATGTTTAGATGGGGTCTTCACATCTCAGTCTAGACAACCCCTCAGACATGCCCAGAGGTTTGTTTCCTAGGCAATTCTCAATCCTGTCTCACATTAACCCTCAGAATAACTGAGGTTCCACCTGTGATGCTCTCTTTATGAGTCTGGCTTATTTCTCTTAAGGTAATGATTTCCAATTCTAAATTAAGATGAAAATTAGCAGGGTTTCACTGGATATTTACAATGGTATTTCTTCACTACAGAATGATAAGAGAGTGCCTGTTGTCAATGACTTTCTGGGCATGGACCAGAGGTTTGGACCCACAGTCCCACAGAACCTCACAGATGCCTGAATTATTTTTATGCTGATTGACCTAGGGCCCAGGCATATAACTTGCTACCTCCATCTGAACTCAACCCATCTTGTTCAGCCATGTGGCTCAGTACCTTTTCTCGGAGCAGCATTTCCTCTACATCTCCTGGCAACTCTGGCATCTGTGTCTGCTCTGAGATGTTCCTGAGTTTTCTTAGCCTGGTAGCCCCACCAATATTTCCTATTTGCCTTTGGCCAATCAACTTTTTTATTAAACCCATAGGCAGACAAATATTTACATTACCAGCATCACCCTTACAAGTGCCCTTCCTCTGTGATCTGAACATACATATGTCCTTGAAGAAATATTTTTGTGAGGTTGAGTTAGTACCTGATAGATTCTTCTGTGGCCATTCTTAGTAGGAGGTAGCACATGGAAACCCTTGGAGCCTCTGGCTTGACTTACCTTCTTCTGAGGGTTGATTAAGGGACTCCATGTCAATTCTGGCTACCTTCAGATCTTGTTCACAGGCCTCAGGGATGACACGGGTGGACAGTCACTATTGTTAGGAGCTCACATTGAGGCCCACTGCATCCTGAGGCTTTGGGTTCTGAAGAGGGTCCTACTTCACCCATTCATCTCCGAGGTCATACGGGAGAAGGGCCCAGAGACAGGTCAAATAGAACCTTTACATTCATATTTTCCTTGATGAGAGAAAAAGTCACAATGGGTTGCTTTTGGTTCTGACATCAGGTTACTGAAGTCTCACCAAGCTAAGCCGTTGTAAGAACTTTTACAAAGAATTAAAATACACTGGCTCCCTGGCCCCACTCAAAAGGAACCTTTCCCATATCTGAGGTAAAGGGTGATGCAGAGGACTTATCAATGAGCCTGGGAGGTACACAGGCCCAGACCAGTGCTGGCAGATTATGCAAAACCCACTCTCCTGCTGGTAGAAACAGCAAGATGCAGCCCATGTTTCTGCTTGGGTCTTGCCTTCCCACAGACATGGGTGTTCTGTCCGTCACTCATTTGCCAAGAAGACTAGTAAAAAGAGTAACAACCAGCAGGCCATAAAGTTGTTGCAAGAAATAAGCCTGTGATGTGCGCATGCACAGTGTTTTGAAGGAGCTGGTCCTGTGAGCTCTGGTGGAGGTGGGTGTTATTATTCTCAGCTTTCTTCCTGATGTTTAACTTTTCCATTTCTGTCCCTCTGATAAAAGTCTCCCAGGGTATATTGTTTCCTGGTGCGAAGCCGCTACCATTATCTTTGCATGTGATTCGGTTCCGTTTGAGAAATTATTTCCTGTTCTTGCCACTCTGTCTCTCCAGTTGAAAATGTGCCCTCCCCCCTTTCAAAACATTTTCAACAAGTCATTGTGATCTTGGCAGCCACATCATGTTCCGAAAGCACTGGAAGGGGAAACGACGACGCCTTTGAAAAGGCTGGGAACTGTCAGGGAAGGTGAGACTCACATTCAGGGCAGACTTTCTATCTGTGGTAGAGTCCTGGGATGAGGGGCTGGCCTGTCTCTGAGCACTGCTCCCTCCCCCGAGTGGCCTCCTGATAGAATTAGGGAGTCCTTTCTTTTTGGATTAAAGAAAAAAAGATAATTAGAAAGTCATATATTCCTTTTCGGGTCACAGTTGTATGGCTTTGGAATAGCACATCTACTTCAGAATAACTTGTACTATTTATTTGAGCTACTTGGAAGCATGCTGCACTTCTTCTGTCTGCATATGCAAGAGGGACATAACGTGTGCATGAACAGAACATAAGTCCTTGAATATATTAGATGACTGCCTACTATGGCCGTCAGCCTAACAGCAGTGTCCTCATTGTGGCATCTACGGCCCTGTGATCTGCTGCCATCCCATGCCTCTGTCCTCACCATCTCCTTCATCTGAACTGACTGATCCTCAAAATGACCAGCCATCCCCTCGCTCAGGACCTTTGCATTTGCTGCTCTATTTGTGATGTTCTTCCTGCTCTAGACCACCATGCCTTTGTCACTTCCCTTTTACCCTCTGCCTGGACATCCTTGGACCTCCATGAGAAATATCTTCACTACTATTCTTGTTTTGACCAAGCTCCTTTTTTCTGGAGAATCCCTTCTTTTTGAGCTCATAATACCCAGATCATTTTTAAACACACATTCAAAAAAAAACTAAAGACCAAGAGTTGGGTTTAGACAGTCTAGTGGCTCCCACTAAAGGCATAGCTCTTCTCTATACTATCCCCCTAAGAAACTATACAGACATTTAGCTTCTATACAGCCCCCCTAACCTTGACTCTACAGATCTTCTGCACATCTATTGATGTACTGTATATATATCTGTGTTTTACTGGTAGAATAAAATATTTGCACCCTAGAGCCAATTTTTGCCCTTCTGGAAATAATATAGCTCAGGTTAAAGATGCCTGAGGTAGAGCTGTTACTCCGGCTCCAGGGGATACAGTATCTTTTCATGGCTTTTGCAAATATCCATACGCATGTACACATACTCCACACAGATACATACACATGTATGTATGTAGAAATAAAAAAATAATACATCTAAAACTGCTGTCCAAATTATCAAACTGGCTATTTTAGAGCACATTCAAGGAAACATAACTGAGGCTTTACAGAAGATGAGACAATCTCAAGGTAGACACAGAAAGTTGATGATATGGAGACAGTCTGGAATGTGTCACCAACCCTGCTCTCTCCCATGTGCCACTGGCTCCAGCTGGCAGTGGTCTGCAAAACTGCTGACATCAAGGTTGGGGGGCAAGTGGAGTGAAGCCCAGCTCCAGCTGGCTCAGGACGGCTCAGCCCCATCCTCCATGGACCACTAAACACACGTGTTCAGAAGCCAGAGAGGCCAGACTGGGCAAGGGTGCTTTACAAAGGCAGTGTCAGCAGCCTCAGTACACAGATGTGAGAAGGAGGGGACCTCCTGCTACCACAGGACACTCTGTCCTCCTCCCCCAGACTTCCGTGATGCCCCTGCCACAGGTAATATCTCCAGGCTCTGACCCTTCCTAGTCCTGTCACTATTGTATGAAATTAGATTCCTGTGTGTTTCTGTTTCCTGGATCTCTGCCCTTGCCTCCCTTCTCTACATGAAGCAGGACTGTTGGGTCCCTATCTGCCTCCAGGACCAGGCTCTACTTACCTATAGAGAAAGGAAAAAAAAATGCTTGATTCTGGAGACTCTGCTTGACGTTGTCTAAGTGTGATTTAGGAATAATGGATGCTGATTGTTGGGGGTGGGTAGAGGTGACAATCACACCCAGCTATGTGCTCATCATTCCTGAGATCTGCGAAGGTGAAGGTTCCTCTTGTGCTCCAGGTCACATGGTTCTGCTTGGTACATAAAGGTTATTCCTGCCATCCTCAAAGTTCAGTCTCACCCGGCCTCCCAGAATGCTCCTCTCAGATTCTGAAGGGGAGGGTGGCCAAAGGAGATCTGTGCTGCTTACTGTTAGCTCCCTCTGTGGTTAATAGGCTTTTACTTTTTGTCCTGGCCTCTTGGTGCTCCTTCTCCAGTCCTCACATGGACCATCTAATCATAGCTCTGCAGTCAGGGCCAGCATGTCTGGATCACATGCTACAACTGCTTCATGGCCACCTTGAGACAAGGAAACCACTATGTAGAACCTGTGGGCCAGCCTGGTGGTTGCTGGTGTTGAGAAGTGGTATATAGGACTGCTGGGATGTCACCCTCTGCATTTCATTCAAGGGTCACAGAGGAACTGGGTAGCCATTCTTGGGGTCCTGTGCAGTATCATTCAATGCTGTCCCAAGGTTAGGACCCAGTAGGAGTGCATGGGGAGGACCACAGTCCATGAGTCTTAATACTGGGTGGTGACACACACAGTTAACGTGCCAGGTATCCCATACTACTGCCTCTAGCCACTGCTTCCACATCTTACTTCTATTTCCGTTCTTGTGAGAAACTTTCCCTCCACTAAGCTGATTTTGATTGGGATATTTTATTTTTACTCACAGTTTTGGGTGACAGTTCACTACTGAGAGGTTAAAAAGCGACTCCCATCACATCCACAGTGAAAAGCAGAGAGAAGAATGCACTCAGGTTACCTGCTTCCATCTAGTTCAGAACCCCCTGCTCAGGGAACGATGGTGTCCACAGTGGGCTAGGTCTCCCTACACCAATTAACAATCAAGACCATCCCCATAGATAGGGCCACAGACTAACTAGAAAGACAATGACTCAACTGAGACGAAGATGTGTTAGCTTGATACTAAAAACTGTCATGTTTTGTAACCACAAGATGACAAAAATGACTGGTCACACTAGTTTGAAACCCAAGAGATGCCAGAGTTTATGTCTGTGTGTGGTGATGGTGGTTGCTGAGATCGTTATGTTTGTTGGACTCACTTTCATGTGTACTTGTTACATGCTTGGCCTTGTGTGGGGATGCTCTCCTCAAGGGGCTGCTCCTCTTCAAGAGCTCACCTGACCCTCTGTACCACCACCTTCAGTACAGAATGTCACCTAGAAACGACAGCACTTCCTTGTTGCCTGTCTCGCGATGCCAGCTCAAACGGGAGGGAGGGATGCTGCAGGGACTTTGCCCATGCTGTGACAGCAAAAGCAGCAAAGGGAGTGTCCTGTCTGTGAGTCTTCGTTAGGTCAATGCATGATGCATCACTGCTGAGCAGAATACTAGAAACTGCTAGAGAAACAGAAAACCAATCCAGAGGAAAACTGCAGAAACTGAGTCAAACTGAGCTGTTGAAAGCAACTTTTGTTGTAGAAAATGGAAAATTCAAAGACAACCCTGGATGTAACCATCAGTGTGAGCTCTGGTAATAGATGACACAGACAAAGAATGCAGTGGCAATCCAGTGACAGGAATTTCACCTCTGGGAAATGCCATCTTCTCAGGTGGGCTCCCTATAACTAAAGCAGTGCTGTGTGCCTCTGCCTTCTGGACAGAATGGTGGGTAGAGGGTGGACATCTTCTCAGACTGGACCACCCATAATACCTATGGTCATAGTTAATTGATTGGTCCCTGAGTATGGGACATGTCAAGAAAAATGTCAGACTTTGAAATGGTCATATATAAAGTGTTAATATACATACACATGCATATGTATTATATGTGTAAAGATACATATACATATAAATATCCATGCAACACAACCTATATACATGTATACATATATTCAGAGTAGACAGCTAGCTTTAGATTGCTCAGATTCCCTGGGGTTATCTGATTATTCAGATGTCTCTCTTTCATTATCTTTAATGATTATTTATTCTACTTTTTAAAGATTAAGGCTAGCCATGGAGACACAATGATGATGGACATCACTCTTTTTCATAGAAATACAAAAAAATGACCCCCTCCCTCCCATGGGTCAAGTCAGTTTTACATGTAGTACCACATTTGTTTCTGCTTCCTGATTGCACACAACCACATCTGGGCCCCTTCCTTTAACTGTTTAGTGAAAGAGTTAGATTGAATCTTTACCTTGTGTCTGCAGAGTCGAGACTGTATGGGGGAGTTGGATGCCATGCTTGTCTGTGAGTGGTGGTCCACAGTTAGGAAAATGTGAAGCTGGCATTTCTGATGGCAGAAAGAGACTATGAATGAAGACCCCAGAGGCATGTGAGTCCCCTGGTGCTGGCCTGGGATGTGTCCTGGTTTTCATATACTGGAACAATCACCAATGTGTCAGTTTTGAGAGATGAGGCCACTGGGGGATGAGTAATCAATCCACAATCACTCTCTTTGCCAATGGGCCTCATGTTTCCACAGAAGCTGTGGAAAGTGATGCCCTAGCCCTCTTCACCATCCACCTTTCCTCCATATTGAGCATGTAGTAACACAGACTCTCATTAGGAACAAAGAAAACTCACCCTAGCCACTGACTGCTGGGTGATTAATCTAGTATTTCCCCAATGTGATGTGTCTACTTTGAGTGTCCACTTATAATTAAGGTCAACATCCAATATATGTCTAAGTATTTTTTTTAATAAAAGAAACTTTATTTTATTTATTTGCCTGGAACTGGAACTACAGACAGTTGTTAGCTGCCATGTGGGTACTGGGAATCGAACCCCGGTCCTCTGGAAGAGCAGCCGGTGCTCTTAACCGCTGAGCCATCTCTCCAGTCCCCTAAGTATTTTGTTAAGCGACAGGAATGTACAAAGACACCTATTGTGCCGCCTGAGAATCACAGCTTTCACTGGTGTCATTGCAGCTTGGGTTCATCGGCTATAACCTGGGGGCTTCCTCAGAGACCGTGCATCATATAAAGACAGGCTAAGAAGCAGAGGAAATGTCTGGGATCTAGACAGGTCTATTAGGGAAGCAGCAGGCAACAGCAGTTAGCAGATTCACAGCCAGGTTCCGGGAGGAGGACGCAGCGGGAAGAGATGCCCTACAGCACAGCGGGGTGGACATTACTGAAACCAGGAGATTCTTAGGAAAGTGACAACTAGGTTTGAGAAAAAAGTCAGAGCCAAACTCAGAGTCCAGTCACTGTCATCCTTAGAGGGGTATCCTTAATGTCTCCAGAGTAGAAGTGTCCTCAAGATCAGTTTTCAACTGTACCAGGCACTATAGAGAACTGTATCCATCCCTGGTGACTTCCCTTTGTCTGTGTGATAAGGCAGCCAGCCTCCCTTCTCCTTATAGAATTCTCATGGAGGCTCATGACAATGTACCATTTGCACCCAAAAGTCTCAATATAAAATAAATGAAAGATGAACGGAAGTTACCATGGGAAAGGAGAAGGGACCAGTGCCAGGGCGTTGACAGCCCTGGTTATTCTTAGAGTAGCAGAGAATCTTTTGAGAGGATGCATTTTATTTCCTTGTTAACACACACACACACACACACACACACACACACACACACACACACACACGTCTAGTGATTAGTGGGATGAGGAAGAACAGCTTGGCTTTTCCCTAATCACTTTTAAACAAACCATGCTGCCTGTAGCACAGCCCCATGGAAAGACCATAACGGAGTCTATGAAGCACAGATTGGAAACCCAGATCTCTTGTGGATTAGTCACGTACCTCTGGACCTCCACCACTAAATTGAATGTCACTTGTCTTGGAATGTCCTCAAAAGTCTCCCATGTTGAAGGATTGGTCTCGAGGCCATGGGTGCTTCTGTAAAGCCATAGAAGTAGGTAGAGGCTTCGTGGGAGGAACGTGGTCATGAGAAGGGGATATTGAGACACACATGGCTCTACTCCTCTCCGATCTTAGGGGAGCAGCTTCCTCTCCCACCCACCCCACACCTTGATCTTCTGCCTCAGCACAGACACAAAGCTATGGTTCCAAACTGCCATGATGGAAACCATGAATCAAAGGAAACCTTTGCAGTGGGCTCCTCAAGGCTTTTGTCATAGCAGTGGACCCCTACTGACACAGCATCTGATAAGAGCTACACAGGACAGGGTGGCAGGAAATAAGTCCCTCACATTCAGTCCACCCTTAAGAATCCCTGCCCACTTCCCATTCCAAGAAGAGGCAGGCGTTGCATGAGCCATATCTTTTCCAATATTCTAACTTGATTTAAATTGTCTTTCAGGGAGAACGAGGCCAGCTGGGAATCTATATAGAGGGCTGGTCCCACGCAGCTGACAGACAGCCCAAGAGGGTGTCTTTGCTGAGTTCTACTAGGCTTTTCTCTCTCCGATGCTTTCAGAAATTCCACCTTTAGAGTATCAGCCATTTTAACTGATAACTGTCATTATCAGTCCTGTCTGTGCCCTGTGGGGACAGAACCCCTGAAACTGCAGCAGTTGAGTGCATTGTAGAATCTATTCAACTCAGAGAGGTACCATTCACCACTCCCCAGCTCTACTCAGAAACAGCTGCAAGAGGGTGATCATCACAGGGCGGAGACCATGTGCCCAGACTCCTCCCACTCATCTCCATTACTTATCACTAGTGTTATTCATCAGGTACCTTTCCCTGGCAGCAGAGTTTGACCAAAGACACCATTTCTCTGTGACAGGGAGCAGGGCCTGGCACATGGCAACAGGCTTCTGATAAGAATAGCTCTGCTGTGGCTGCCCCCTCAGTTGGAGTCATAGTGCTCTGTTTATCATCCACATTGAGCCTTTTCTAATGAGATCCAAGTTGTCCTGATACCTAGCAGGCAGATGCCAATGGGACATTTCAGTAGGCTGCCCAGCTCATAGGCTCTCCTGCCCACTGGTCCAGACCCTAGCAAAGGGAGCTAAGATGTGTTGACTTGAATAGTTGAAAAATGAGCCCAGTCTATGAAATCCAGAACCACTTACTTAAGTAAATGCTACTTAAAAAGAAAGAAAAAGTTAAAAATAATCAGACTGAGTCCTGGAATGTGCCTTATTGCTACCTGACAAATAACATTCCACTTAAAAATAGTTTGTGTTCATATAGAGTGGCTTCTTATGAGTGAGGAGAAGGCATTTATAGTGTTATCTACTAGAGCCTGGGAAGAGGTGTCTTGGAAACTTAGCCCCCATAGTCAAGTAGTGCCCTTTACTGGAACCCCAAGGCCATTCTATTGTCAGGGACAGTCAACTAGTTGTCTGTCCTGCATCTCAACTCAGAGCATGGTAGAGCACAGTAGCCTGGTACTATCGTGAGCCTGAGAACTGTAAAGACCCACATCTGCCCCACTGACCTCAACCAGCAAGGAGCCCTACAGATAAGTCACTGCAAAAAACAGGCACAGAGCAAGTCCAGCAAATGTCGCTCTCTATCCCCCCCTCCTTTTCACCAAGCAACAGTCACAAAGAGCTGCTGAACGGATAAACACGGGAAAAGCTAAAAGGAGCCAGTCTAATCCCAGATGGCTCCATGTGGAGGCTGCCTGCACTCATGTAGAAGCGGAGAGGGCCTGAGCTACCCACTCATCACAGTCCAAATCCTGCTCTTTGACCATGAGCTGCACAGCTTAAAGCGAGTACTCAACCCATCCTTTATAGAAGGGTGTAGAAGCTACCTACCCGGTGCTCTAGTGAGAACAGGATGTCAGTATCTTGTGCTTTTTGAGGAGTGGTATCTCTCTATCAGCATTAAGATACACCGTTAGGCTATCCGACCCACCACTTCCTGGAGAAGCCAGCACAGGAGGCAATAGCAGCAACTCCTGGGTCTCTCTTCTCTGACTGTCAAGGTCACTGCCTTGGAAGTATCACTGTGGCAACAGTGACAAGACTGTCATCCTCCTGGAAGACATTTCGGGGAAGGAGGACCTCAGTGAACAAGACCACAAGACTAGCTCTTCTGCAAGCTACTAAACTGAGGATGACCAGCTCAGACATATGCATAGTCTCCTGGGGAGGCATTTAAAGAGGTGTTCTGGCTAGGATGGTCACCATGTCCCCACTCTACCCAAGGCCCAATAGGAAGATGAAAAGATTCGGTAAACAGTTCCAGACGGTACTCTGCCATGTCAAGTCAAGCAACCTGTATATTGTGATGTTGGATCTCAGTCCTAGCTTCCTCTTCTCTTGATGCCTTAGGATATAATAGTTCTTAACCTTCCTGGTGCTGAGATCCTTCAATACAGTCTTGAATGTTGTAGTGACCCCTACACACCAGAATAGTGTTGTGTTGCTCCCTCATAACTGCGATTTTGTTACTGTAATGAATTATAATGTAAATATTTTTGGAGCTAGAGGTTTTTCAAAGGATTTGTGACCAATAGGTTGAGAACCACTGCCCTAGGAGGAAGCCTACATCCCTGTTTCCTCCATCCACCACCTCGGAGATATGCAGACTCTCGAGTACATAGTGAGCCTGGAAAAAGACATTTCTGGAAGGTAAGGGCTATGAACACCTGTCTTTCTGTGTATATAAAGTATAGCCCATCCCCCAAGGGCCACTTAAAGTTGAGGGGCTATCCTGAGCTGCTCAGGTCTCCTCTAGGCTGAGTAGAGACATGTAGGAAGTGACTGTTCTGTCATAGTCACAGGTCACACATTTTCCTTCTGGATTCTCTAGAGGACCAGCATGGCTCTGGAGCAACAAGTGCAAGAGAGATTACTTTAGGAGTGGTACCCTAGTGGTAGGTGAGGCGACAGTGAGTCAGGCATGGGTGTCCAGCATCAGGGCAACTGAGATTATGTGATGATCTGTCAGGGCACCACAGTAAGAGAGGGCCAATTGCCAAGAGATGCTGTGAGGGATTCTGTGTAAGTTTTAAGCATCTTTGAATGTCCATGTCTAGCCACATGACAGCTCAGATGAGACCCCTCCACTGTGTGACCCAGAACACACATGACTTCACCTCTGCATTCTCTCCACCCTGTAATGATGCCTAGAAATGATGCTCAGCCTTCTTGAGAGGCCTCTCTCATCTCCACATTCTGCTGACCTTGAGTCACAATGTACTCAATGTACCTGGCTCCCGTGGCCCCAGCGTGACTTGGTGTCCTAGTCTCCTGAATTTCCCTGCTTATATCATTCTGCTTTCCATTGCAAAAATGAAATACCTGGGACTGTGTACTTTATATTGGTTTATGATTCTGGGCTCACATCTAGTGATGGTTTCCTGAAACGGTCCTGAAGCAGTACAGGGCATCACATAGTAAAAGATGAAGGCATGTGTATCTCTCTCTCTCTCTCTCTCTCTCTCTCTCTCTCTCTCTCTCTCTCTCTCTCTCTCTCTCTCTCTCCCTCTCTCTCACACACACACACACACCCATGAAGGCCAGAGGAAGATATTGAGTGTCTTCTCCATCCCTAAAACCTGAAGCTCACTGCTCTTTGGCTATGTTAGCTGTCAGTCAAGTTCTTGGAGCTCACCTGTCTCAGCCCTCAGGTTACAGTGTGCATGGCCATTGCTAGCTTTTTGTAAAATGTGGGAGCTAGGGATCTGGACTCGGGTCCTCATGCCTGCACAAGTGTTCTTACCCACTGATTCATCTCCCTCGCTCTCCTGACAAAGCCACCAAGCAATGAAAGGTCCACACTGATGACCCTAAGCAATCACATTAAGTCCTTCCATATTTGGTACTTCACAGACAGGAAGCTTTAGGGAACATTCTAGCCTCACCCAAACCATTGCTGGTGTTTGCACAGGACCCTCTCCGTATTGTCCTGTTCTGGACTCAGGCTGTCAAGAATTCACATCCTGTGTTTTTGCCACATTCAAACCATGTAACCTTGGTTAAATAATGTCACACCTTGTTTACTTTTCTCCTCTGTTAAATGACAGCAATCCTTAGTACTCACCTCATAGGTCTGTGGGGGATGGATTGGTTTAAAGTTAATCTCCGGGAGCACACACTGTTGTCCATGATGAATTCTTGTCTGGGGCTAGTGCTCCTCCATCTTCCCTGACCCCCATGGCCCATGAGCTGCTTCTCACCCTCAGCACCATCTGTCCGTCTCCCAGAATCCTACACAAGTGTGATTCCCTCAGGCTGGGCTCTTGTAGGGGACCAAGGTTCATTTGGAGGGTTGTGGTGAGCAGGAACAGCTTTGTACCCTGCAGACCCTGGGCTGGGAAGATGGTATGCTTAGGTCTGCTTAAAGTGGATGCCAGCTGACCCTGAGGCTGAATGACACCAGCGTATGGGACCCTAGCCTCCAGTAAGGCATAGAGCATTTCTTTCTCCTCACCTCTCCATACTTACTAGTATGAGGTGGGAAGCTGTTCTCTTTTTCCTTTTTTTAGGTCATCAGATTCAGTATTTAGAGCAAAAGATGTGAGAGTTTCATGTTGTGCTCCCCACTTATGCATAGAGAGTGGTGAGGATGGTCTAGTAGCCACTAAGGAGCTCTTGAAACCCAGGTCACAGGAGACTGCCCCATCCTGTTGACAGTCATATGGGTGGTCAGACCAGTAGGAGGAAGTCCTAGAAGGCAGGTTCTAGCTGTGTCTTAGTTTGGGATCCCCAATCATGACACATGCGCACATAACATAAATGGTTATAGAGAAGAGATCACCAGGTGAGTAAGAAGAGAAAGACATCCCTCCCTTGCACTGCCACTGAAAGACACTATTATTGGCATCTAAAGAAGTCCCAACTGTGAGCATCTGAACTTTTTTCTTATGGGGACTCTGAGAGCCTCCTAGTACACACACAAGATCTCCCACCTAACAGAGAGCCACTTGGGTCTCAAACCAATTTCTGCTTGGAACTTTGGAGTTTAGCCCTGGCCAGAACGTCACTGGGTTGCTTTGATCTTCCTTTTTTTCTGTGAAATCTTGAGCTGACCTCTCTGCAGGGTCCCACCAATGTCAATCACATATTATTATGATTCCTAGGAATAACTAGGGGCTGGACCACAGTCTTACTCTTTTTTAGAAATGCTGGAATGCTCCAAAGTATAAAATTTGTTGTGTTAGACTCAGGAAGGGAAAGACATTGGCTTGCTCGTGATCCGTGTCCGGCTTGCTTCCAGAGCTCTGCCTCCCGTGCGAAGAGCAAGCCGGTGGCCCTTGAAGAAGAGTTCCTTAATGAACCCATGGCTGAGTGAGGCTCCGAATGTGGATGATGTCTCAGAGTTATGCTAATTGTTGAAGGCTTAATGGATACTTAAGAATAGTCCAGATAATCAGTGAGCCCTGGATGGAGGAGACAGTTACAGTGATGATTAATTTGGACTTTAGACTTGATTAGATTAAGAAACACCCATGGAGGACACTTTAAAGTCTGTCTGCCAGAGTGTTTCTGGGGAGGTTGAACTGAGAAGACCAACCTTGGCTGTGAGTGGCACAGGCTGAATGAAATGATTAAAAAGGAGGGAACCGGTGGCTCGCCAGCACCCCCTTTCTTGGCTTCCAGGTCTGTGCCATGAGCCAGGTCACTTCCACTGCCACACCTTCCCCTCCATGACAAACTACAGTTGCCTGAGCCTGAGCCAGAACAGCCTTTCTCTCATTAATGGTGTTCTTTGCCAAGAATCTAGTCAGAGCCACAGGAAATGTCACTAATCCACTGACCTAAGCCAAGGGCCTAAAGGACAAGCTGACTCTTTTGGAGAAGGCTGGAAGGAACTGAAGTTGGTAAAAAGGTTTAATGTCTGCATTTTTTTTTAACACAGGAAAAAAATGCCTTGTTCAGGCTGGTTGAGGTTAGGAGTAAACTGTTTGAGGCTCTGGGCGATGAAATGAAGGAGGTAGAACTTCGTATAAACCTGAAATCAAGAGAGACAGCCCCATTTTTGAAAATGGGGAAAGTGCTGGAGAGATACTTAGCTATAAATAGTGCATCCTGCTATTGTAGAGGACCCAGGTTCAGTTCCCAGCACCCATGTCACACAGCTTATAACTGCCAGTATCTCCAGGGGATATAACACACTATTCTGAACTCTGAGGGTACTGTACACACACACATTAAGAAAGTAACTTTTTTTTTAATGGGCAAAGATCTAAAGAGGTGATTTCCCAAAGAGGATATGCAAATGCCAAACTAGCTCAAGGAAAAATAACACAACAACCTTGGTCTTTAGATGGAAAAAAGCCAAGCATGCCCAAACTGCAAACCACAACCACTGAACAACTTGGGATCAGAAACACCCTGGACTGACCCTTCAGATCCCACTCCAACTATAGGAACACCTGACTCACTCTTGTGGGAGGGGGGACAAAACTGGATTTGGCCAGGAGTGGAGACTGATCCAAACATTATTGGGTCAGTGGGACCATAGGACTGTCTGCTCCCTGCCCAGGGAGGGGATGGGGAGTTGTGGAGAAGAAAAATGTCCTGATGTGGTGGGAGGGGGAAGGGACCTTGAATAAGGATATACAGGGATGGAAAAAAAAATTCAGAGGGAAAGCTGAACACAAAGTAAATATATGTGTAGCAATCTTATTTGCATTATCACCCTTGATAAGCCATGCTTATGATTCTTATCCTCTTTATAGTTATTGTTCACTTTTCAGCATTTTAAATACATTTTACTGTTTTTTTGATAAATACAAAATAAAGAAGAAAAAAAAAGAAAAATGCAAACCAAGCCAAGCATTGGTGGTGACACATGCCTTTAATCCCAGCCCTCAGGAGGCAGAGGCAGGTAGATCTCTGTGAGTTCGAGACCAGCCTGGTCTACAGATGGAGTTCCAGGCCAGGCTCCAACATACACAGAGATATCAGAGAAATCCTGTCAGAGAGGAGAACAGGAACAACAACAACAAACTACCACCAGTACGAGGAGCGACCACTTCACACCCATGAGGTGTGACGACAGCTCCTGGCAAAACAAGGCAATACAGGTGTTGGCAATGACGGGAAAACTACACCCCTCACACACTGCTGGTGGGCCTGGACCATGACTCAGTCACTGTGGAGAAAGTTTTGCAAGTCCATCAAGATATGACAGACTCACTAGCTGATCCAGTAATTCCAGTCCTAGGTATAACTGAGGGGAGATGGGAACATCACCACATTTTATATATATACATATACATATATATATATATTCACAGCAGTCCTACTCATAATAGCAGAAAAAAAACAAAACCAACAACCATTATGTCCATAAACTGCTGCACAACTAAACAACATGAGGTCTGTCTGTTGATGAGATGTTTATTAGTCATAAAAATTGATGAATATTAACACATACATGCTACAGCTTGGGTGAACCTCAAAAGCATTATGCTAAAAATAAAACCAAGCACAAAAGGTCCCATATTATCTGTTTCTATTTATATTGAAATGTCTAGACTGGGCCAATCCCTAGAGACAGTGAACAGATGGAGGGGGTTCAGGGAACACAGGAGAGGGGAACCACTTTGACAATGGAGGATCTTTGTGGGTGATAAACATTCAAACAGGAGTTACAGTCAGCTATAACTTGTGGGTTTTCCCATTGAAAACCTTGACTAGAAATTCTCTTGAGTTTCAGAATGATAGCTATAGAGCATCCATGCAACAATGGCACAGAGCAACAGGGTCTTGTTCTGGGTCCTACACAGCAGGACCTGCGCTCCTCATGTTGGGTCCCCCACACTGCTGACACCAGAGCTCAGCTGTCTTACACCTTGGTTCCACCTTTGTCTGAGCTGTTGCCTCAGCTCTTTCTGGCATCATTTCCTACTGGGGCTCAGAGCCCAAGATGCTTCTACACCCACATTTCTGGCAGAGAGCCTGTGGTGACTGGCTTCAGGGTCTGGAGATGTTTCCCATCAGCTGAACAAAGCTGGCTGGTACCTAGTACCTATGCAAGTCTTCCTTGGATGGGGATGAGGAAACTGTAGGAGCCACAGCCTGGGGAATTCTTGAGCAGATACTGAGATGGGATTGTTCTTAGCTGCTGGAATGCTGCTTTTTTGTGACTATCATGGCTGTAGTCTATAGATAACAAGGGAGACAGGACAAGAATAGCCCTGAGGGTCTCTTCCTCGGGTTCCATCCTCCCTCACTGTGTTCTTTGAAAACAGACTGAATTCCTGACCCTAATGACTGGGGGAAACCGGAATGAAATCTTCCCCGCTACCATGATGAGGACCAAGACAGACGGAGTGTATCTGGGACAGACTCCTGTGTTCAGGGCACTAGTGCTGCTGGACACTGGAATTAGGAGCTGGATATTGGGGGGCGGGGGAGAGGAACGTAAGGTGTGGCGGACTGTCGTGCTAAAAGGTGTGTAAGCATGCTAACGTGGAAACCTGACAGGAAAGTGGGTCTACCCCATGAGATCAGCAAGTTCATGTCAGTGATTGTGCAAGAAATAAAAACTGCCTTGAAATAACTTGAGTCAGTTCAGATTCAATGACCGATGTCACAGGAAGCCTGGTAAGCTAGCTACCTCCACCCAACTGCCAGCCAATTTCACTACAGCTCCCCCGCCCATGTGCCCCGAAAAGTTTAGAGTAGAAAACTCACCAATGCCAGAACTTCTCCAACAACCCGCAGAGGTGGCAGAGTTGTATGTCTGAAAAGCCTTAAAATAAACAGGATGTGGAGGGCAGCAATGCACTCATGCAAAGAGAGTAATAGACTGAGGTGACCACACAGACACTACCACTTCAAGTCAGGAGAGAGGAGAGGGTTTGTTGAGGTACAGTGGTGGTTAGGGACCTTCAGGATGCCACGACTCTCTCACACAGTTCATGTTATGATGACCCCACACACACACCTTAAAATTATTTTATTGCTACTTCATGACTAATTTTGCTACTGTTATGAATCATAATGTAAAAATCTCATATGCAGAATAGCTGAGCAAAGGAGTTGTAACTTACAGGTTGTGAACCACTGAGTTAGGGCTTTAAAAAACTTCTCTTTGGTCAAATCAGCACCCCTGCCATTCTAAGCTGACACTCAGCTTTGCCGAAGTTGTAAAATAAACTGCCTCCCTTTCACTCCTGTGTCCCCAGGGTTCTTATTAAATAGGCGGTGATAGCATGTACCTTTAATCCCAGCACTCCAGAGGCAGAGGCAGGTGGATCTCTGTGAGTTTGAGGCCAGCCTGGTCTACAGAGCAAGTTCCAGTATAATATCAAGAGCTATACAAAGACACAAAGAAACCCTGGATCAAATCTCTGTCTCCCCCGCCCAAAGAATCTGTTTCTCAAGACGACACACGTGGGCTGGATCTTGAACAGCATATTGATGAAAAGCATAGACCGTGGAGAAAGCGGGTGACTGCAGTGAGAAGTTGAAGCATAGGAAGTGAGATGCTGGCCTACGTGCTAAATGACATTCCTTCCTTCCTACTCCCCTCATGTATGTGGCCACCATGGCCCCTGGAATGACCTGAGCTAGGGCTCTGATTCTACTTAGAACCAGAGACACTTGTCACAGGGAGACCTACAGGCCAGCTCAGGTGTCACACTCATGTTGAATTTTATTTCCTTTCAGAGCAAGGCTCTTCTGCTTGGATTCTAGCCACTCCACACAGTGTTCCGAACCTGAAACCCCGGCACAATGCGGGAAGGTTTCTCTCTGAAGCACTCCTCTGAGCTTGGGGATCCAGGCGCAGGTCCTCTGCCCATCTTCAGCATTTCTGCGCGGCTGCTGACATCTTGAAGCTATTGTCTTATGAGGGAAGTGTGGTGTAGTGGGAAGGACACCAAGCTATGCCTCCCTGGGGTGGCAGCAGATACAGGGACAGCCCAGGTTGTCTCTTTCATTTCCCTTTCTGGACAGTGCTCACCTTCCTGGCCCTAAGGTGACTCTCTTATCACTAATTAAAGGTTCCTACACTCTCACCTGACTGTCCATACACTTCCTTGTGGCCACCAGACATTTTACTCAATGACTGCCCACCTGAGATTGTCCACAGCTGCTGGAGCCACACTGGTGAGAATGTAGACTTCATCTGAGACCTGAAGAACCCTGACTGGGAACTGTGCCACTATTTCATTCAGCTTTATGTACACAGACTTGCTTCCTAGGCATAGACTCCTCTTTCAGAAGATTCATTTTCTAACACACACACACACACACACACACACACACACACACACACACACACACGCATTCTCCTTTCTCCCCTCTCCCAGTCTACATTTAAGAGGCAACCTCAGGACAACAGTGAGCAGCCACTGAGCAGAGCAAGCTTTTCTTCACATCACATTTTCTTAAAATAAAAAGTTGTGTCTTACTGCAAAGCAATGCATATTCATTTTAGATAAAGAGAGAAAATACTGAAAATCAAATAGCAGAAAAATTCCTTTGTGATTACTGTGGCCACACACACATCTGCATGCATGTATGTGTATATACACTAGATACATATCTGTTTATTTCAAAAAAACAATGGTTTGTTACTAATTAAAAACCCACACTATTCATCTAAAAGCACACAGTAAATTTCTTTATATGCCTCTGAGTACCTCCTGCTATATACTAATGCCTTTATCATATTCCAAATCATGTCAAATCTGTCCTCAGAGTCTGTTCATGCATCTTTCTTGCTTTTGTGAACAATACTGTTTTTTATATCCTCATGGCCAAGTCTGCATACAAGAATGATTGATTCCTTGGGGTAAATTTCTAAAAATTAAAACAAAACTGCTTGTCAACCTTCCCTCCTTCCCCCCCCCATTGCCCCCTGCCCCCCCTCTTTACTCCTTTTTTTTAATTGAAGCTCTCATTATGTTGCCCATGTTTTGAACTTCCGGGCTCAGGAATCTCCCATTTCAGTCTCTCCAGAATTGGAGGACAGATGTGCCCCACCAGGCTGGACTCCAGTGTAGACTTTCAAATGCATTTCCAAATGCTTTCCAAAAACTTATATCCATTTTTGTACCCGAGTATTCTGTGAGAATGCCACTTTATTTATATACTTGCCAACTGAATGTTGATTTTTCTAACCATTGCCTGTGGAAGTATAGGGCAAAATAATATTTCCACGGTCATTTATTGGGTCTGCAGCCTATCAATATACAAACAAAAATTTGTGTACTGCTAGGCTCGGGTTCCTTCTTAAGAACCATCCCCCATGCAGCAGCACGTGTCTCCTTCCTTCCCCTATTTTCTTTGAGGGGAGTCTCAGAATGGAGCGAGGGCTGGTCCAGAACTCTCAATGCTCACCTTGACTGAGTGAGAGGCATGTGCACAGTGCATGACTCATCCCTGATTGTTTTATGAGCTCTCTGTCTGTCTGTCCATCTGTCTCTGACTCACATCTCTTGCTAAACACACATAGGAGATATGCTTTCCAAGGTTGTCATTTGTTTCTGGTTTTTGGTGCTGGGGATCAAACTTCGAGAACAGTAAGAACCCTACCACTTAGCTATGCTCCTGGCCCTTTATTTTTATTTTGAAGTATAGGCCATACTGTAGTTGTCCAGATGACTTGTGACTCATTCTGTTCCCCAGGCTGCCCTTGGACCCATGCTATAGCTGCTTCTGGCTTTAGCTGGCATCTTCAGGTCTCTGTGTGTGATAGATAGACAGAGAGAACTCGGATCTCTCCTCTTACAAAGGCAATGATCTCATCCTGAGATCTCCACTCTCATGAACTTACCTAACACTTAGCACCTGCTAAAATTCACTTTTTCATACATCTTCCCACAGTGCATTAGTGCTCATGTGTATGAACTGGAGGCCACAGACATTCAGAACCCATCAGAAGTCCTCCTGCCAGGAGTCCCCCAGCTACACAAACACAGGTAAAGCTTCATGACACAGAGACAGGACTCCCTGAGGACAGAAATGTCATGGTGAGGACATGCCAATTCTCAGACCAGACTTTACTAGGCAGGAGAGGAAGATGTCTACAGACTCTGCCGCTGCCTGTGGCAGTAAGAAGTGGGATGGCAGCAGAGAGGCCATCTGCTTGCAGTTTCATATCTACTCATTTCCCTGGAGCTGGGACGTTCGTTCCTGCATCCTCTCTAAGACTGTGGCACTTTAAGCCAAGGACACTTTCCTAAAGTGACATGCCTGCAGTGTCCCTGAAAGCTTGGCCACCGGCCCCTTTCACTTCCAGCACCTTGGTAAGGATGGTTGAAGAGTGAGCAAGGGCTTTGGCGCAGTGCTGAGGTGGAGAGAGACCAAGAGGTGGGCAACACAGCAGCTCTGTGCAGATAAGATGCAATAAGGCTCCTAAACATCCCCCAAAGAGCCCACAAGACCCTCTCAGCACCAGGGCTGCTCACATCTCCACATTTTTTAACGCGCCATGAAAAAAATTTTTTTTTTAAAGCAAAGGAACCTTCTTGTCAAAAGGGACCTTGTGTAATTCATCTTGGTAGAAGCCAATATATCTGCTTTTGGCCATTCAACCAATAAACAACCTCTGCATATGAAGCCATGACCAGAGACGATACATCCACAGCTCTTACTCCCTGAAAACTCACAGGTCAATCAGTAGTGAACACATAAAGGGCAATAGTGAGATGAAGCAGAGGCACTCACTGGGGAGGGGGACCCAAAGCTCCTGTACCAGCCTGGCGCAATGCCCATAGTCAGACACTAAACTCAAGAGGCATCTGAGGACCCACCTTAGAATGTGTTGGGCATGGCTGAGGAAGAAGGGCAGGTAGAAAGCCTCAGCATGAGCAAACACTAGAAGATGAGTCACTGAGGAAGCCAACCCTGCAACCACAGACCCTCAGTCTACCTGACAGCACTTATGTCTTTCCTCAATATCCCACTGGAATGATTCTATCTCCATCCAGGAAAGAAGTGTCATGGTGAGTAGCTTCATGGTCACTCAATGGCTTAGTTCCCAGCTATCCTGTCCCTCGGGTCCTTCTGAAACTCCAGTGTGCCACAAGCTCCCAATGTGGGATAGTGCTCCTGGCCCCAGCTCCCAGTGCTTGGTGTTGGAAAGGCCTTTATTATTCTTTTTGCATGCATTTAGGAACAGCATACCTATACATATATGTGAACAGACACACATACGTATATGGAGGTGTGTTTAAGGTTGCCGCCTCTCAGATTTCTCTCCCAAGGTGGGCATTAGAGCAGTAACTGGACCCTCAAGAAGTTTCTAGGCCATGTGAAAAGGCAGGTGCAACCAGGAGTTGCTGGAAGAACTATATAATGCTGAAACAGTAGAGGGGACAGTACTGGAGTCACATGTCACCAGCTGATCACATGAAGGATGGCCGGTCTTAGTGCTATGGGAATGGAGGCATCCCTACCAGGAAGAGGAGGGAAGGGATCCATCAGTACCATGCTGCCCAGGGAAGCTTGGGAGAAGAAACTCATGTGCCCAAGGCCAGGACTGAGTGGACAACAGTGTCCCCAGGAACCCTGTTCATCATCCTATTGGCAGTGACTATAAAGCAGAGAATATAGAGAACAAATAAGTCTGGGGAAACTGAGGCTCAAGAAATAACATGTTCATGGATGGGTGCAGAGACAAAGGGTGCTAAGCTGGAGAGGGTGAAAGGCACTCAGGTGAGTTTTCCCAGAGTAGCTAGTGGTACAGAAAAAGTGTGACAGACAAGGTCCCTGTTAGAAACGGTCTGCAGAAGGACAGATGGAAAGGACGGGTCATTTTGCATCTGGAGCCAGGAGCTTAGTGTGTCCCTTCCTTTTGGTGGTAGGAAGGATGTTACACTGATGAGGACTTTCTGGAAATGACAGGTGGTGGAAAAGAGAACCATAGCCATGTCTGCTCTAAAGATGGAGACAACACCTATGTGAAACTCTCTGGAGCTGGATTCCAAGACCTAGTAAACTTGACAGCTGGTGATGCAGATGGGTATGAGGTAAGGGATAGATTGAGCAACACACAGTGTACAGTCTTATCCAGCCTTCCTGCACATGGCCACATCCTAGGTACCAGCTTCCAGGACCTTCTCAGAATCATCCCGACACCAGTGATTGCAGAAACTGTCCAGCATTGGGTCCTTTAGTTAAGGCTGAGACATTGTACTTCATCGCATTCTTCTTGTTATTCCAAGGCCCTGGTAATCCTCATTCTACCTCATAGAAGAAGAGTTACTGGCTGTGTTACTGAGGTCCTAAAACTTAGGGGTTCTCCAAAAGGAAAACCTGAAAGCAAGGAGCTGAAGAAAACTTAATCCAGAAATCAAAATGTGGAACAGGGCAAGCCAAGAAAGGTATGCCATGAAGCTGGGGCCTGTGAGGAACACATAGATCTTACCTGCTGGAGAACCCCTACCAGCATCCCCGACTTGAGGGACTCACACTCCCAGGTACCTAAAGATCTTCCTGACCATAGCCTGACTCTTGTTACCTTCCTTTCTAGCCTCTTCTTAGTTTCCAACCACAATCAACCAACCCTATGAATAGGCAGCAAACAGCTCAGCTCCTCAAGATCCACAGAGGTCAGCATTTTCTCACACCCTTGTTACAATCTGCCACATCTTATTCCTGATACCACAGAGGCCTCTCAAAGTGCTTCAGGGCTACTTAGCCCTGAGGCTTACATCACCGTGTCTTCAGAGGTTTTCTTTTAAGCGTCCCTGTGTGACAACAGTTAGTAGTGACTTCCAAACTAAGCTCACATGCTGGCACACTCTCCCAGTTCTTCATGGTGTATCCTGTTGATGATGCTCTCTCTTCAGACATGTTTCCTCATCCCCTTGCATGTCCACCCCCTGTGGCTCACCCCCAATTCACCCAAATCCAAGCCTTCTGTGTAGCCAGGTCAGCCTAGGGGATGCTTATCTCCAGGCTGCACAGCTGCTATGATATGTGGCCATGCAGGTGACATTGGTATTCCAGGCTGCACAGCTGCTATGATATGTGGCCATGCAGGTGACATTGGTATTACTATTTACCAGATGAAGGAATGAGTCTCCAAGAGGATGACAGATGGGTCACACTGAGAGTGGGGGCGTGGAGCCCTGGGCTTCAGGCTCCAGGATTTAAAATGTTGCCAAGACTCCCAGTTGTGGGTGTTTACATGTGCAGAAATAGCTAGAAGGCTGGTCACAGTGACTGCCATTGCCTCTGCTCTCTGAAGGCTGCTATCTTTAGCAAACTAATTACTAATAATGTTTGCTCAACAGCCGGCGTATGCACGAGAGAAAATGATCTTTAGGGATTTATTCTTCCTAGTTGGAGGTTTTGTGTCATAGCTGCAGCTGTGGGAGGCTCTGTTCTGTGACATGGGGGGGAGGCACTGTAGGACATCTAAGACCCGTTAAGATCTGGGGATCTACAAAGCTGGTGCACCAGGGAGCCTAGTGGGAAAAGAGAGGAAGGCCATGCAATGCCAGTTGCTGACTTTTCGATGTCCCACCTCACACAGCAGAGTTTTTTCCCTTTGGGTTCTTTAAAAACTTATTTCTGGGGCTGGAGAGATGGCTGAGCGGTTAAGAGCACTGACTGCTCTTCCAGAGGACCTGAGTTCGATTCCCAGCACCCACATGGCAGCTAACAACTGTCTGTAGTTCCAGTTCCAGGCAAATAAATAAATGAAGTTAAAAAAAAAATAAAGGAAATTCGTGTTCTGGGCTGCCTGCCCACACAGCTGTCACTCACTGTGTCTGTCACTGGGGCGGTTACCCAGGCTGACTCTCTGGGTCATGATTCTTCTCTCTGAAAACACTTAGGGCCCCAGGGGATGGGACATGAAGGTGATGTGAGAAATAGATATAGACAAGGCCTTCCCCTAGTTGAGAGGAACTGCCAAGGACATGGTTGTGGGAGAAAGGTAATCCAACTGAATGACAGGTGTCCCATGAATCCTGCTGGGCTGGGGGACAGAGACTTGAGATAAACCCGGAGCACCCACAACTTGGACTGGAAAAGTTGGAAATTTAGTGCAGATCTTGGTCTAAAGAATATACCAGAACAACTCAAACTTGGGGAAAACAAACATTTTGTTTCCTGTAACAGCCGCCATCTTGCATGGAAGGGCCCTCAAGCCAGAGCATGGCAAAGACCTTCACCTTGCGGAGGGTGCGCATCCCTTTTCATTGAGCCAACCCCTTTTCAGGCAGTGGGGACATCTGGAGGTAGATGCTCTAGCTCAGGGCCACCTCACTGACCCTTACTCCTTCCCTAGGTAGCATCTAGACTCGGAGCGGCAGGGCATATCTCTTTGCTCCACACATGTTTAAGGTCACCAGGTCGGTCCTCCACCTGGTCTCACAGCACCCTGACACACAGGGGAGAAACTACCTTTGACCCCAAAAAAGCATTTCTAAAGCTAGTGGTCAAGAATCCCACAATCATGTTATAAAAAAAAAATTGAAAATTCTTTTTCACGGTTTTGTCTGGGCTGCATTTGTAGCTATCCTAGGCTTCATGCAGCTATACAAGGTTCCCAGACCACAAACTGAGCATGCCTGATTAGATCCAATCACACTTTGAACAAGCACAGAGGATGAGTGGAACTCCTGGGGGACCAGGCTCCTCCCTGCATTACTGCTAGGTCATCCTTCTTGGTAGCATGTGAATGGGCTCTTTCCTACTTTCTGCTACCCCAGTCCATTCTGAAATTCTTTTTTTCCTTTTTTTATTATTATGAATAAAAAAGTCACATTTTCTATCTTTGTATATCCTTATTCAAGGTCCTCTCCCCCTCCTACCACATCAGATCATTCTTTCTTCTCCACATCTCCCCATCCCCCCATGGGCAGGCGGTCCCAAGGTCCCAATATTGCTTAGTTCAGCCTCCACTCCTGGCAAATCCAGTTTTCTCCCCCCAACATCAAGACTGAGTCAGGTGTTCCTCATGGGGGAGTGGGATCCAAGGCCATTCTGAAATTCTATCTGGAGTGTCATGTCTCTGAGATTTCAAGTCCACCAGCCCCATTTCTCTATATAGAGGAGACTTGTTAGCACAGAGAAAACTCCTGTGTTAGGGTCTCTATTGCTGTGAGGAGATACCATAACCATGGCAACACTTTAAAAGAAAAACGTGTACTTGTGATAGCTTTAGAGGTTCAATCCATTATCATCATTGTGGGACATGGTAGTGTGCAGGCAGACATGTGCTGGAGAAGTATCTGAGAGTCCTACATCTTGCGGGGAACAGGAAGTGGACTGCAACACTGGAGTAGCTTGAACATAGGAGACTTCAAAGCCCACCCCCATGGTGACACACTTCCTCCAACAAGGCCACACCTCCTAATAGTGCCACTCCCATGGGGGCCAATTACATTCAAGCTACCACACCAGCCCTTTCTCCTGCCCTACTCTAGAGACCAAGAAGGTGAGTGGCAGTTGACAGCTGGTGCTATCCTCCTCTGGGGACAGTGGCTGAAATGGCTGCAGCTTCAAGACATTAAAGTTCAGTGTAACAGAGACAACGTTTCTACATATTGTTTTCAGGGGGTGGGGGGTGAGGATGGACGACAGAAAGTCTGTCTATCTACCTGCTCCCTAGTCAGCCTCCTTGGTAGTTCCGTGGACAATGGAGGCTAATAGACTTGCCTGAGATGTCCAGACAAATGCATGGCCTGGACTCTGAACTAGAGGCAAAGTGAGTCTTGCCCAAGCCTGATGGCATTAGCCATTCTGCCGAAACAACAGGTGTGAGTGAGGGCAAATGGGAGCGAGCAGCAGACATAGGCTCACTAGCAGAAGAAGTTGACAAGCAAACAGATAAAGCCCTTTCCCCTTGGTCCTTTGTAGCCCTCCTCACACCCCGTGACATCAGGAGATCCAGTGGACCCTGACCCTTCTCCCACACCAGACTAGAAGGATGTAAAAAGCCCAGCTTTGGAGATAACCACACTTAGGTTTGCATTCTGGACAACTAGCTTGATTTTATGAGCTACCTGTCCTTTGTGAAAAGGGTGTGCTGCATGGGGCTCAGGTATGTGTGGGCTGCAGAGACTTATGGGAATTAGTCCTCTCTTCCTACCACGTGAGTTCCAGGCACTGAACTTGGTGGCAATCGCCTTTATCCACTGAGTAGTTTGTGAATGCTCAGAACTTACCTGCTTCTTGCTCTGGTCAACTCTTCATCCCTGACCCAACAGGGCCCAACAGAATTTGTAGTTTAATCATCATAAAAATGTGCCAGTCTCTGTCCCTGGCTCACCACAGCCTCTGGAGGTCAGCAAGATGTTATGCATTGAGACAGAGTCTCTACATTAGCTTAGGGTGCCTTCAAACTCACTATGTAGCCCAGGCTGCCCTTCAATTTTAAATGATCCCGTACTTTAGCTTCCCAGGTGCGGGGATGTGAAATGCTCATATCTACCTTCTCTCTTTTTTCTTCCCTCTGAAATGTTTGCACATAGCTTGCTCTCTGGCTGTATGCTGATTTTCAGAGGACCCACACCCTGTCCCCTAAGACTGCCAGGAATGGGCGTGTTGTGCAGACAAGTGATGTGGACCTCAAACAACCTTGACTGTGATGGTGTGGCTTCTAGCCCAGGCACCCACAGACCAAAGAAATGGAAGATAGGTGAGTTACACCTGGTGGGCGGGAGAGGACATGACAGTAAGACAGGTTGTGGCGAGGCCAAGGTGGCAAAGGGAGGAAGTTTGGGACCAAGGAGAATGAAGAGTGGAGAAATGGATGAAAACAGATCTCAGAGCCTCACAGTTGCTCACACCTTTGCAGCTGCTGGGGAAGTCATTGCTTCCCAGATCCTCACTCCCGGAGGTGACACTGGCCTCTCATTGGGCTCCTGATGAACTGTTTTTACGTGAGTTGTGAGTCGTTTTGAGTCTCATTTCACTTGCAACTTCTTCATAAGGCTTTGACTCCTATTTCTCAGAGGAGAAGATGGCTCAGAAAATCAATCAACTTGTTTGGGTAAAGTCAGAATTAAAACAAGTCTGGCTGGCTGCAAAGTCAGGTGTTTTACATTGCTCTAGCCTGGCCTAGAAGGATGAATGGACAGACACACACACTATAGAAACCAACCCACATTTTGGCAGAAAGAGGCACTCACTGCCGCGGGAGCCAGCTCTCATCACAGAAGCAGGCTTAGTGAGGTGGGATGAGATCGCCTGGGTCACACACACCGTAGCGCGCATTTTCACAGGGCCATCGGTGTCTCTGCAGCATCAGAGACTCCTGATCAGAAAGGAACTGAGGGGAGAAGGGGGAAGGGAAGGTGAAAGACCCAGACCAGGCCCCGTGCTTTCAGAAGAAAACCACGACTTCCCTGCTCAGGTGGACAAGGGGACTGCTCCTGGGTCTGGGGGGTAAGCATCCTGCCTTGAGAGCCTTCACAGAAGAGAACGGCTTGGTTGCCATGGTTTTCTGGTGGCTGTCACTGGCTGTTTTCTTATTTCTGCTGTGTATTCTGAGTCATGCCGGATCTAAGCTTTGGGCTCAGAGCTCTGAGTTACTCAGGAAACTGTGAGGAAAATGGATCCATGACCTGTCATGTGAGGCAGTGGGCTTCTGGCACATATGTCTGTCTGCTCCTGCCTCTAGTGTGTGTCTGTCACCCCAGTTCATTCATCTCCTCAGCCTCCTGATTCAGCCATTCACACACTCAACTCAGGTGGCCATGAACTATCTCTCATTTATCAGCTCATTCATTCTGCTTTGAGTACCTGCCAGAGACCAAGCCCTGGGCCCTGCTCTAAAGTGCTCAGTTGAACACAACCTTCTGAGTGCCCATGAGCAGTAGACAGGGCTAATGAATGTTTACTTCCTGTGTGCTAACATGGGGAACGTAAGAAGAGTCTGGAACAAGAGGGATTTTTGTGGCCTGAGGATCCCTGAGGGTCTCATCATTCTGAACAGGAGAGTAGTCCTGTGGTGGACAGCAAGAAAGAGTCCAGCATTGTGAGGATGTTAAGCTGTCAAGGAGTGAGTGATCAGCATCATGGCAGGTGGAGAAGAGGCAAAATGCTCCTGGCTGTCACAAGTGCTCACTTGGGGGTGGAGGTCCTGGCTGTCAAAAGTGCTCACTTGGGGGTGGAGGACCTGAAGGAGCTCCATTACCTGTGAGTGTCACCCTCAAGTGCAAATCTCGGTGACCTTGATCCTTTCTTGACCCTGCTCTGCCTGGGAGGCTGCTCTGTCTGTCCTGCCTCAGTGGACACTGTGCCCTGGCTCCTGGGCAGTCCTGGCCCTTCCAGATTATGGGATAAAGGAGAAATGATTGTAATTAGTGTTTCTCCTCAAATTTCCACTTGGGTCACGCCAGCCACATCCTTGCATTGGGGGTCACTAAGGGGTGGGGGTCAGGTAGCCTCCTGAGTACAGGTCCCAGGAGCTTGTACTTCTGCATGTCTGTCTCAGGCCCAGGATACTGAAGCAGACAGGCTCACCACTGTCTGCCCACACTTAGCAACTCTCTTCCTTTAACACTGTCCGATTTCCTCCTTCACATAAGGCACTTCTTACCTAGCTGACCCTGACCACAGCTCTGCTCCAGGGCAGCGGCTACTGGGAGAATCTGCAGACCACAGGCGTTGTGGCTCAGGGTCCCATGAGTCAGGGGCTTCAAGAGCCAGAGAAGTCCCCAAGTCCCTGCTGCAAGCAGAGAAATCATTTAGTCCAGGGAGAAGTCACCTAGCCGGACTGTGTGTGTGGTGTGTGTGTGTGTGTGTGAGTGTGTGTATGTGTTGCAGTGAGGGGGTGTGTTGCAGTGTTGTATGTATGTTTGCAGCAGAGTGTGTGTTACAGCAGGGTGTGTGCTGTGTGTGTGTGTGTGTGTGTGTGTGTGTGTGTGTGTGTTGTGGAAGGTTGGAGGGGTGGGATGGGGTAGACTTTCTCATGCAGTGTCTAGGAAGGACTTCATGTTTGACCATACTGCATGGCAGAGGACCTGGTTGGCTGTCTCTCTGATTCAGAGATGGCATAAAGCACTGAGGAAGAAGGCTGTAGGGGAAGAGAGGTAGCTGTGGGCTACAATGTATCAGGAGCTCTGTCTTGGGCCCCAAAAAGGATGCGTTTGGTGTGGTGATATATATGTAACAAAATTAGTCTGAACTATCAGGAGAATCAACCACAGAGCCAAGGCAGGAAGGTCAGGGAGTGGCAACCAACACCATTAATCCTAGCTTTAGGAATGTGGAAAGAGGAAATTGGAGAGAGGAGAGGTTTTTCAGCTTTCCCTGACATTGCTCAGTGGTCTGAAGAGGGAGAAGGTGGGTGGGAAGTGGCTGTGGCTTCTCTATTGCTCTGATATCCCAGCTTTTCCCTGCGATAGTTTGGGATCTGACAGTTCCTAGGACTTCTGATTTTCTTCCTGACTGAAAACCTCAGACTCCCATTGCTGAGCTTGCAAACTGCTGTCTGTCACCTCCCAGGGCTTCAGGAGGACACAGAAGGCCCAGCATGCCTAGCACTGGGCTGCTGCCATGAGCAATGTGACGGGCACTGTAACAGTGGGAGCTTTTTTGCCCTCAGCATCTCTGGGTCCATTTCCTCTGAGGGCTATGTGAGTTCAAGGTTGGAAAGAGAAGCAACTGAAAGATCTCTGTCTTAGTCGCTGTTCTACTGCTTCAAAAAGACACCATGACCATGGCAACTCATAAAAGAAGGCATTGAATTGGGACTGGCTTACAGTTGTTCGGAGGTCCCTTATCATCATGGTGGAGAGCATGGCAACACATGGGCAGACATGGTGCTGGAGAAAGAGCAGAGAGTCCTACATCTGGATCCAAAGACAGCAGGAAGAGAGCCATGGGGCCTGGCTTGGGTTTTTGGAACCACATCCCCAGTGACACACTTCTTCCAGTAAAGACATACCTCTTAATCCTTCCAAATAGTGTCACTCCTTAGTGACAAGCATTCAAATCTATGGAGGCCATTCTTATTCACACCTCCACATGTTCTGTCCCCTGAAAGGTGACAGATGTCTTTGAGAGGTGCTAGAGAAACAGCAGAGCATAGAAGGCAGGTCCTTCCACGAGGCTACATGGCTCCTACGGGGGTGGGGACCACACTCTGTGACCAGGCATCACATGGCTCCTACGGGGGTGGGGACCACACTCTGTGACCAGGCATCACATGGCTCCTACGGGGGTGGGGACCACACTCTGTGACCAGGCATCACATGGCTCCTACGGGGATGGGGGCCACACTCTGTGACCAGGCATCACATGGCTCCTACGGGGATGGGGGCCACACTCTGTGACCAGGCATCACATCAGCCTGAATACAGACTAAGGACACAGGTTCTCTCAGTCTCCCAGAGGCAGCAGCTGAAACATGACAGAGTGAGAACTCACTGTTCATCGGTGTGAACTAGTGTGAGAATGCTGGATCTTCTCCGAGAAGTCCCCCAAGACCTGTGAGGTCCCAGACAGGTTCCATTGACATGTGGACAGGGAAGCAAATATGTCACATCCGTGAGACAGAATAATATTTAACCATAAAATCTGTACAAATGGCTAAAATGTGGGCAAGTCCCAAAACATGATGCTTAATAAATACAGACACCGAAGAGCACATACTGCAGAACTCCATTTATGTGATGCTTCTGGAAAATTAAATCCTCACACTGTCACAGCTTGTGTCTAGAATATTCCCTAGAGGCTCTTTGTTAAAGTATGGCTCCAGCTTGGAACTATGAAAATGTGGTGAAGTCTTTAAGCAGTAGAGCCTCATGGATGGGCTTAGATCACTGGAGATATGCTCTCAAGGGGGATGATTGGAGTCCAGCCCCTCCTCCCGCCCTCTGTTGCATCCTAGCTGTGAGGTGAGAGGGATTTCTGCCATTATATGCTACCACAAATCTAAGAACAGGGCCAATCTATCACAAGATGGACCTTCCCAAACTGTAGGTCAAAATAAACCATCGCTCCTGGTAAACTGATGATCTCACATGGTTGTCATAGTAACAGAAAGCTGACCAGTAAGCTGATTGGCAACAGCTGGAGCATGGTAGAATAGATAGTGCCTGCTCCATGGGAAGGCATTTCCTTGGGGATGACAAAAATGTCTTAGACCCAGAAACATGTGATGTTGAGCAACACTGTAAATGTGCTAAATGTCACTGCCTTTACTTGGAATGTGGACACAACTTGTTTTACACACTATGTGAATTTGATTACAATCTGTTTTGGCTTTGTTTTGTTTTTTTAAAAAGTAAAAGGCCAAGATCTTTGCCTTGCCCTCAAGTAGGCCATGGAACACTAATAAGGAGTGCCCAATAGTGAGCAGCAACTCAGACTCACATACAAGTTGATTAGCAGAAACACACTCTGAGTGTCACTCCTGTGTTTGCAAAGCAAGGCTCACCATTCACACAGGAAAGCCTGGGTGGGGATAAGAGCATCTCCATCATGGGCAGGGAATGTGGGAGAAGCCCTGGAAGAGTCTTGGGAAACAGCAGTAAGTCCTGACCATTTCCATCTAAATGCTGAAGGGCTCAGACTGAGAGATGAAGGGGAGAATGGCCCATAGCCCCTCAACTTCCTTCATTCTGCTCTACCCCTCCACATAGGACACACAGTGATTTGCTGTCAACCCTGGGCTTAGTGACAAGAGTATTACATTAATAAGAGCATTCCAGCCAGCTTCTGCCTCCGGGGGAGAGAACAGCAGGCACCTTGGCCCTTGCCTCCAGCCTTCCATCCAGCACGGAACCGAGAAGAAAGAAAGACAACCTGTGCTGGCTACCTGAGTGGGTCTGAAACCAACTAGGAGTCATTCTCTGGGCAGCTCTGTGAGGGCATCTATCCTAGTGGTGGTGGTGGAGCTGCTGCTGCTGCTGCTGCTGCTGCTGCTGCTGCTGCTGCTACTACTACTACATCCAACCACAGCATCCTCATCCTTGCAATATGGACTGAAGACCAATGGCTCTCCATTGATCCTCTAGTTCTTTGGTACCAGACTGGGACAGAGGCATCCAACCTCATGAACTAAACAGCTGTTCCAGTGTATAGATTGCCTTTTACTACCAAGCCCTATAGAAAAGCCAGTCTAATAAATCTCCTTGTGTAGAATATATAGTTATGTGGGGAGTAGATATAGTCCTGAGTGAATGTGTATTGTTACCACAGCAAGGCTGTGTCAAGAATCGTAATGCCTCACGCTCATGGGAACAGCAAGACTACAAAGGCCTACTACCACAATTAGCTAACTTGCCTCCTCATACATGATAAACTTGCACTCACATTCCACTGTATATGATAAACACACTGAGTTTCCAGGTTGCTGGTGTATCTCCATAACAACATACTGCCCAACCCATCCAAGCTCCACATGTATCTGTCTTTTTTTTAAAGATTTATTTATTTATTATATATACAGAAGAGGGTATCAGATGTCCTCATAGATGGTTGTGAGCCACCATGTGGCTGCTGGGAATTGAACTCAGGTCCTCCAGAAGAATAGTCAGTGCTCTTAACCTCTAAGCCATCTCTCCAGCCCCCTATCTGTATTTTCTTCTTCCCCTTTTCCCCAGTCAGGTCATTCCCAAGCATGTCAAAGTAATTAATTCTATCACTTCTGTCCTTCTGGAAAACTTCTACACACACGCACGCACACACACTCAATATAAGCAGGGTGGAGGATGTCTTATGGGAAAGAGACAACTTTCTGTGCATTGAAGGCACTAGCCTGGCTTGAGACAGAAGTGTGACATAGCAGTCATGTCTCTGGGATCAGAAGTCTCCTCTGCAGAGTTGGCTCCAAAACATCTGAGACACAGACCGCTCTCCAGAGCCTTCCTGGAGCTCTGCCATCTCAAGGTGTCAGACCGGAGCAGATGTTCCCCCTAAGAGCCCGACTGCACAGAAATAAGAAGAGCAGAGCCTTGCCCTCAGGATGGCTGCCCACTAGAGGCTTCCAAGATGTGACCAAGACAAGCCTCAGAATCCCCATATACAGTACAGAGCACAACCTGGGACAGAGCAGCTGCCTGGCCAAGAGTGAAGCAAATCATGGCATGAATGCCTGTCCCAGAACTTGTGTGCTATAGACCTATGCTACTGGGAAATGGTTAGGATTAATTAAGAGCCTTTGGGGCTCCCATGATGGTATAAGTGGCTTTTAGAAGAAGAGGAAGAGAGGCCAAGCTAGTATACTCACCTATCCACCACCCTCCCCCCCAATGATGTCATCCATCACCCTCCCCCCCAATGATGTCATCCACCACGTGATGAAACAGGAAGCCCCTTGACTGGTGAAGAGTACATTCCAGTGCTAAGTTCATGTATGTGAGGCAAATAATCCTACTCTTTATAAAGAACCCTAACTCAGGGACTTTGCTATATAAGTAATGGAAAGCTGCCTAAGACATGGGATACTCTGTTTAGTGCTTGTGTGTTATAGAATGCTCTGGTTGCATGAGCTTGCTACAGGGTTGATTAAGAGTTGTGTACAGCACAGGACCTAGAAAGTCTATGGTCTGGTGCTCTGTCGGTTTAGATTTAAGATTAGCCATGCCCACCCCAGAGACCTGGAGCTGACCCAGGAAGCTGACCCAGACATTGTGGGAGTGCCACTGCAAACAATAGACACAGGCTTGCCAGGAGCAGCAAGTGCTACCTAAGGTACTCGCAGGGTCTCACCACTCCAGTCCTTCACCCAGGCACTATGCCCAATACAGTGCCACTCCATCAAGGTTAGTGCCACCCATCACTGCCACCATTATACCAACTCAGAGTAGACTAAGAGGTGGGTTCGGTGACACAGACCTGTGTGTGACCTAAGGTATTGGGGGTGTTAAATCACGGCAAATGTAAGTTTAAGCTCACTTTGGACAACTTTGAGGAATTCTGTCTCAAAATAAGGAACAAGGCCAGGCATGATGGTGCACACCTCTAATACCAGCATTCAAGAGGCAGAAACAGGTAGATCTTTGTGAGTTCGAGGCCAGCCTAGTCTACACTGTGAGTTTCAGACCAGCTAGGGCTACAGAGCTATGTAGTGAGGGGCAGATAGCACAGTGGTAGAGTTCTTGTCTAGTATAAGCCATGGGTTCAAATCTCAGTACCAAAAAAAAAAAAATCAGACTAATCTAACTTTGACCACTCCTGGAAAAACCACTCACTCTCAGGTAATCAGTCTCCAGGAAGACTTGACATGGTGTCCGCCATGTCAGTTTTCTTCCCAGATCCTGCACTTACATAGGTGAGTCTCAGAACCTTGAAAGGAAGGAGCACTGGCCCCCAAAGGACCCAGGAGGAAGAAAAGCATAGGTCACCCAACTCTTTCAGCTAGAATTGATGCAGAAGAGACACAAATCTTGCCCTCATGAGGCAGCTTTGTATCTATCTGCTGTTAACAGGAAGCACATGCCACCTAAGCCATGGGTGTCAGAGGAAACAGCTGTATCTACCACATACTCAGCCTCCCAGACTGTGCCCTCTTGACCCCAAGTCTCTGCCAAAAAAAAAAAAAAAAAAAAAAGACGGAAAAAAAGACAAGACTCCCCAACCCTAAGAGCCAAGCCTCCATCAGGCCATCAGGTCAGAATGGAAGTTGGTTGGGTTTGTCACTCACCCTTTATTGGCCCAAAGAGGCTGTGGGGGCATTAGGAGACCTATGTAGACCCACATCCTTTGGTGACACAGCTATATCAGATCAATGCATTGTGCAACAAACATCTGAATCATTCACAGAGCCCTAAGTGCTTGCATTTGAATATTCATGAGAAGCTGTCCAGAAATGACTAAAATACATGCATACATGTGTATATATAGTCAGAAAGCAAGATAGCTCTGGGGGTGAAGAATAACAAAAGGCAATTTGCCACTCTGGTGAGAGGGTGCAAATGTGGGGCTTTGTACTGGATTCATTGATGAAGACTCATTCATTCACCATCGAGGTACAAAGCCAAAGTCACCAGAAGCTCCACCCACATAATTCCCTAGTCTATCAAAGCCAGAGGCACAAGGAGCTCTGTCCATACCATTCCCATAGTCTACCAAAGTCAGAGTCACCAAGATCTCTGTTCATACCATTGCCACAGTCTATCAAAGTCAAAGTCATTGGAGCTCTGCCCTCACCATTCATGCCATGTGTACCACAAACCCAAAGGGATTTTTTTTTCATGTTATGGGTGGGCAAGCTACAGATATTTTGTCAGTTCCATATAGAAACTGGAGCTGTAAGGCCTCTGGGCCCAAAGTCCTGCCTTCTCCATGCAGGACATCATCTCAGCTGCTAGAACTCACCCCATTCACACTGGTCTTCCAGGATCAGACTTCACAAACCACCAAGGCAGAACTGGGGAAATCCTCAGTCAGTAAGAGTAGAGTGCTTAGGCCACATGCGTGAGTCTTTGAATTTAGTTCCCGGCACCAATGTAAAAATCCGGGCATGTTTGTGATCCCAGTACTGAAAAGACTGGGCATGGAGGGTCATGTTTGTGATCCCAGCACTGGGGAGGCAGAGAGAGATAGGGGAATCTCTGGGGCTTGCTCACTTGCCATCCCAGTCAAATTAGTAAACTCAAGGTCGCATTGGAAGACCTTATGTCAAAACAGCAGCTGTAAACAGCTGGATGGTGCCTGAGAGAGGATGTCCAAAGTTAGTCTGTGAACTTTATACATACATATATCTGGGAACATACAAACACACACAGAGAGACACATACATGCACAGACACACATGTACACATGTGCATATACATGTATAAACACACACAGACATGCATGCACAGAGACACACATGTACATAGGTACACACACACACACTGTTGCTTCTGCTCCCCGAAATTCTACAGGACAGACTTGGGTAGAAAATTGAGCCAGTGTGAATAAGGAACAATCAGAAGAACAAAGACTTCCTGGAAATTAAATGCCATAGATAAAAAAAACCCAGACAATTAATGGATGAAAGAATAAAATGGGCAGAGTTGAAGTCCAATAATAAAGATGATAGTCAATGGAATTTTCAAACACAGAGCAGAAGGAAAAACCTAACACAAACACACACACACACACACAAATCTCAAAAGCAAATATAAACTTAATTCACACGTACAATTGACCTTTGGTTTTTAGTAAGAATCCTTGAGCTTAAAAAAGAACAGAAGTTGAAAAATGAAGCAGTGATAGAATCCACCTTTCTAAAGAAAGACTTACATGTTCAAAGTTCCTTCCAAACAGAGAATGGCAAAGGCTTACTTTCTAAGTAAAATTTTATGTCCAGAAAAAAAATTGCCAAATTCTAAAGATACAGAGAATCCTAAAAAGCCTCTAGAGTGAAACATCAAAAGAGTTTGTGAAATGTCCCCAAAAGCTCCTGTGTTTGAACCCTTGGTCTTCACCTGGTAGTGGTATTTTGGAAGCCTATGACCTAAATAGCGGAAGTGGGTCACTGAGGGTGACCCTTGAGGATGCTATGAGCTGTGGTTCCAGGCTCTCTGCTTGCAAATCTGCTAAGATGTGGAGGAATTGTACCACAAGCTCTTGCCTCTATGGGACAAACCACTCCCGCCACCAAGACTTCCCCTCAGACCACAGCCAAAATAAATATATCTTCCCTTGAGTTGCTTCTGTGAGGTATTTGACCACAGCATCTAGAAAAATAACAAATATAGATGTGCAAAGAGATAAGGTGTGGATCAGATAACCTCACTGACTGTGGGTCCTATGTGAGAGCAAACTGAAGACATAAATGTGGGGACCAAATGTCTGTTGTTCATAGATCTGTTCTGAGAGACACACTTAAGGACATGTCTCCAGAAAATGAAATGATAATCCCAGAAAGGATCTAAGAGTCTAGCCATGGAACTAAAAAACCACCCACAACATCCAAGGGTGGGGTGGAAAAGTTCTAGACCTTAAGAATATAAGGTGCAAAACCAGTCAGGAATTTAAAAGATTCTGCCAAAAAAAAAAAAAATCATCTGGAGGAAATACTCATTGTGATTAACAATCACTATAGTAACTGGTGAGCCCAGGTGGCAAGGAGATGGCTCGCTGGAACCCTGAATTTATGGCATGTGTACTGTCCCTGATACTCAACACCATAAGATTGTTTCCCCTCCTATGTCTGTGATGAGGAATAGTTATATAATCAAAATACTTCAAATGCAGGTTATTCACTTAAATTTGTTCAGTCATGGCACAAATATAAGTATGGGCCCAGAGATTTATAACTTGGCCGGGAGGGGCAGAGGGGCCTCTAATCTCACTTGCCAGCAGTGAAAGACAAGAGGTAATGGTGAGAACGTAAGTGTAGGAAAACAGAAGTTTAAGCATGTTATATAAAGCTACGCAGGAACTGGAGAAGAGCATGGTAAATGTGCTTGGCAGAGCCTAGGGCTGCGGGAAATCTTTATTACATACTGAGCTGCTGAAGCCCCTTGCTCTCCACATTCTTCCAGAGCACCTACTATGTGACAGACATCAGACAATGTGCTTGAGATCCAATGGTAAACAAACCCTGGTCCCTGCCCTCCAGTCAAAGAGCTACAGTCCAAAGAGATGCTGAAGGAAGATCCCAGTCTCAAATAGTATGCAAGAACAAACAGCATGCATGTGAGGTTGTTTACTTGTACAAAATGGTGATGACCCCAAGAGGAACATGTAGGCTCTTCTTAAGCACAGCTGAAAGGAATCTTAGGGTCAACAAGTAATTTGTCAAGCAAGCAGCAGTAACATAAGTATATTGTTAATTGGCTGAAGTTTAGTTTCATCATTTTTGGACAAGTTTGGACATGATCAGAAGGTGGATGCTGAGTTTGTCCTTGAGGTACTGTGAGGCTGGCTGACTTAGACCCTCTGTCTTTGTTCTGTCCCTCAACTCTGAATGTAAGGGCCTTGTAGATAAATGGCCCTTTGTTGGAAAAGACACCCTTTTGCCCTTCTCAGAGAACTGGACCCTAGAGTCAGTTATGAAAGTGGGAGAGTTTAACCCCTTTAAGCCTGCTGCATGAGAGAGATGATAACTGCACTAATTGGAAATCCTATCCATCATAACAAAGCTGCAGGTACAATATGTGTAAATGAAGAGACATGGGATCCAACAGAGTGCATCTTCCAGAAGCCAATTTAGTTGGGAAACAGTAATCTGCCTGAAACCAGATTGATAAGTAGAAAGGGGTGATGAAAACCTCTCCACCAAGGAAGCTGCAGAAGCAAAGGTTCTATAGCGGAGAGAGACAGGGTAGTACAGGTGACCAAGAGTAAGTGAAAGCCAAGGTCCTGGAAGACAGAGCACAAGAGACCAAGCTGGAGACATAGGAGAAAATAGAAAGCCAAGGTCCTGGAAGATATAGCACAAGGGACCAAGCTGGAGAGATGGGAGAGAGGAAGTAGAAAGCCAAGGTCCTGGAAGATACAGCACAAGGGACCAAGCTGGAGAGATGAGAGAGAGGAAGTAGAAAGCAAGGTCCTGGAAGATACAGCACAAGGGACCAAGCTGGAGAGAAGGGACTAGGAGGCAGTAGAAGCCAAGGTCCTGCAGGATAGAGAACAAGAGACTGAGCAGTAGAGATAGTGATCTGGATACACACACCCACAAAGGCTGGGTGAACAATTTCATTCTAAAAATATGGGAGTCCTTGCTGTCTTCTGTTCAAATGAGGTTTTCCAACTCATTCCATGAAGCTGGCATAAACCTAACACCAGCCTCAGAGAAAAGATAATACCAACCAAGAAAACAAGAATAAGCCAATCTCACTTGTCAATATTTGGAAAACAATCTTAAATTTAAAAATGTTTTATTAGCAAGTAGAATCTAGGAATTAAGAGGGGGTAAAAAGTCTTATGACCATACGGGTTTTAGTCCCAAAGTTTGTGAACACATAAATATTAGGAGGTCATTTAATCATTACATTTCTATAGGGATATATCAAGGGAATGGAAGCATGTGACTTTGATAAAATATATGATGCTGACAGATACCAAAGTAGCATTCACAAAATGTAAACAGTCAATCCTTTAAAACAGGTAGGAAGCAGGCAAGAGAATGAAAGCTCTTAACGTGATGAAGGCTGTTTACCAACAGACTACCATCCTCACCAGAAAAAGGCTATGGAAGACCACACAGGATCCAAGGCACCCACCCACACAATGATGAGGCAAAGTGGCTCTTAATTACAAAATAAGGGGGAAAAAAAGAAATGGCTGTTCTTTCTGAAATCACTAAGTCAAAGAAAATCAACTGCAAAGCCATCAGAGCTAAGACAGATCCAGCAGGGCACTGGTTCTCATGTGGACCAACCAGAGCAGCTCAGCACACCAGAGCTTGTTACACCTGCCGAGTCTCAGGCTGTCCCTGGCTTCCTTGTCTGGTAGTGAAACGGCATAGAGCAATGACATAGGGTAATAGTTAATATCATCAGCTTGATGGGGGTCTACAGTTAACCGAGGTAAAAGGACCCGTTCTGAAGGCAAGCTGTACCTTTCACAGACCTAGCACCAGCATTAATCTTTTGCTTCCTGACTGCAGATGCAGTGTGATCAGTGGCCTTTCTTCAACAGACTAAGCCCACACAAACCCTTTTGCCATTAAGTTGCTTCTGTCCGGTAGTCTGTCACGATGATGAAGGGAGCCATGTTTCAGGGTTCCCAGTGTCGCTGTGAACTGATTGAGGCAACATCCTAGAACAAAGCTAAATAGTGTTAGCAGAAGACAACCAGAGATGTCCTAGGGAAGGTGACACTGGAGTTAATGACTGAAGAAAGGGGGTGGGGTGAGAGAAGGTAGAGGGACCCCTAGAGTGAAGCAGACAGTCCAGAGAGTGTATTGATCAGTTTTTGATTGCTGGGACAGATAGAACAAATGCCTGAGAGAAACAACATAAAAGAAAACAAGGGTTGTATGGCCAAGTGGTTCATTGGCTGAGAGTATTTGCTGTGATAGCAACAGGACTTGAATTCAAATCCCCAGCACTCATGTAAAAGCAGGTCATGGTCTAACATGCCTGTGACCTCAGAGTCAAGGGGAGGAGACACAGGAAGGAGCTTTGGATCTGTATAGTTTTGCTTCTAAGGGGTGTTGACAGTGTCTAGGGACTTTAAGGGTGCCATCCCTGGATAGAGAGTGAGGAAGAACAGCCCTGGCAGCAAGCAAAGACCAAGGTGCTGCTGAACATCCAGCTGTGCATAGAGGGGCCACATTATAAAGAACTGTCAAACCCACAGTGTCCACAGTGCTGATGCTGAGGACCTAAATTCCAAGAGCCACATGCTCATAATCATGTAGCAGGTTGAAGAGGAGGGTGGTACAGACTGTATTCTGAGACATATTCCAAAGAGCTGAGATGATCCCCCAGAACAATAGGGAGCCCAGGAAAGCTTTGCATTTCAGATGAGCTGTTTACCTCAGACTTCTGGGTACTCAAGATCTCTAACAAGAAGAGTCATTGGTTCTTCTCTACTGAGTCCCCAAAAGACCAACAGGGCAAAGACAACATTTGGGACACACTCCAAGGAGCTTCTCAAATCTCAGTTGCACTGGACATGCTGGAGGCAGCCTGGTGTGAGGACCACACAGCAACAGTCAGAGCTAATAGAAGCCTATCTCCCCTCCCTAATGACTCTCAGAGTTGTTGGACTGGGATGAGTCAAAGAAGGCTGCCCCCATGGAGCTCCTTTGGCTGGGCATCAGCTCTGGTAAAACACTGACCGCCTCACCAAACCTCAGTCCACCACAGGTTTGCTGTTGCACTCACTCAAAAGCACTCAGCCGTAGGCAAAGCTGAGTTTAGAGTTTCTTCTAATACATCCCATGGCATAGGGTGTTAGATACTCTCCCTGATCTATAGATGGTTACTTGGTGTGGAGATTTGAATGAGAATGGCCACACAGGCTCATAGATTCGAATGCTTAGTCATCAGGGATTGGCACTATTTGAGAAGGATCAGGAGGTATGGCCTTGCAGTTTGTCACTGGGGGTGGGCTTTGCAGCTTCAAAATCCCAAGCCAGGCCCACTGTCATTCTCTCTTCCTGATGCCTGCAGATCCAGATGTAGAACTCTAGCACTGTGTCTGCCTGTGTGCCACCATGCTCCCCATCATGATAATGAACTAAACCTCTGAAACTGTAAGCCATTCTCAATTAAATGCTTTATTTCAAAAGAGTTGTCATGGTCATGGTGTCTGTTTATGGCCATAGAACACTAATATACTTGATAAGGGGTAGAGATAGGCATCAACAAATCAATGAAATGGGTGCTTGAAGGGCACACCTAGAATAAGTACTCAGAAACCTTTCTGGTAGAGGTGACCCAGCATCTGTAATCTGTAAGGATGACTAGGTGAGGGTCAAGCATCTACCACCTTCCTGCTACCCAGAGGCGCGTGACAAGAGTGGACAGCAGCTGCCTCCTCCACAGTTCTGTGTCATCCTTGCTGTAACCTACTCCTGCAAGGACCCCCCTCCCCGAATCCTGGACCTGTTCCACAGAGGAAATAGCTCTCCCAAGCACAGGAATGAAGTGCCCAGAGCCTGTAGAGGCAATGGGTATCTGCTGGGAGTAAATGCTTGACCAAAATTGATGCTAGCAGTAGAGAGCCAAGAAGAGTATCATGTCTCCCCCTTCCCCTCCTCCACCCTCTGCTCCCACTCCCCATCCTTTCTCCCTTCTCTTTCAGGACATGAGGTGTGGTAGGTAATAATCACTAGTAACTGATTATATAAAAAGACTAATATTTATTAAGGGGCTTATATGAAACACTCACTGATATAAGAGATTGACCCATAGGGTAAGTCCTGGTAGTTGGACTGGTCCGGGTGGCACAGGTCTGGTCCTTTCTCCAAAAGCGTGAGGGAATAAACAGGAAGAAGATGTTGCAAGGTGCACCCAGTCCTAGACTAGCCTGGCCATGCCTAAAGGCCACACCTCTAGATCAAGGTGAATAATGCCTGATTCCCACTACAATGAGGTGAGTGGGTTTGCTCTGCCCCATATTTGACATTTCACAACACATCAAAGCAGTGAGGCTAATCAGCCATGCACATCTCTGAAACTGAGAGCCAAAGAATAAGCCTTTCTCTTTGTAAGTTGACTGTCTGGGATTTTAGCATAATGACAGACAGCTGATGACCATATCTAAGAGACTATGAAACCACTGGAAGCCGAGGGGTGTTTATAGTGTCACCAGTGAAGTGGTGTCAGTCTTGGAAGCCAGTGACCCAGCTGATGACAACCTTGGGCTACTACTGTCATGTGCAGACTTGGGAGCCATATGGAAGAACAACCATCAGGAAGAAGTCCCAGAGGATGGGGCATGCTCAGAGGAGACATTAGGCTGAGGACATTTCCCATAACTGCAGCAGTGAGGGCTGCCTGAACATTTTCCCAAATAATCTTTCTGACCAGAGGACATAGGAAGTGCCCCCAGGCCAGGGACAACTTGATTGGATGTCTTCTAAAAGTGAGCTCCTAGCTGCTCTTTCTCTTAAAGGGGCTCATGGGGAATGTGAGTTCCTGACCTACCAGTCTATGAGCTTCAGACATGATGATTCGGAGCTTCCTTATGGGAATTTCCACTAGATTCAGTATCTGACACACAGAAATCCAATGGATGTTATGATGAACACCCAAATGCCCACAGACTGAATGTGACAGTTCCTAGTGTTTATTATTTCTTGCTAGACCTTTGAAACATAAGTGTCAGATGTGCATGCAGTCCCCTGGAGATTTCAACACTGTTCTCCAATGATAAAGTGAGCAGTTCTTCAGAGCCATGATGGGACTTCAGCATCTGACAGTGTCCTCAGGGTACCGAGCATGCCCTAAGGCCTCCCCCACTCCTGCCGTGGGACTCTGCACTGATCAGTGATCAGGGCCAGCAGATACCCAATAGTCACATCTGGCCATGATCTTGACTGGATCCCAGGAGTTCTGTGACCTCTGGTCTCTCCATCTACAGTCATCTGGCCTGGCTCCCTGAAGTTTTGTGGAGAGGGATGCCCACTCCCACCCCAGCACAGGCAGTAGATATGAAAATGTTCTAATGGCTTCTCCTGGGCAGAGTGGTCCATGCCAGGCGGAGGAGGATACTCTGCATCCTAGCTGCAGACAACACTAATGCTGCTTCTGCTTCTTGGGGGGCCTCACTTCAAAGTGAGGAGATTTACTCAGAGGAGAGAGCACAGTGAGTGTGAGCACATCTAGGAGCTAGGAGAGGACATCAGCCTTTCCAGAACTTTCCCCGTGGCCCCTTTCTCCCCTGCCTGTGAGTCCAATTCCTTCGATGGGATATTTTGAAACCGAATAGAGGGTGACTTCTTGCCCCTTGCATAAGCTCAGGCCATCATCCCCCAGAAACAGAAAATGTTGGATCTATAGGGCAGCCAAAAGATCCCAGCCTCACCCTATTAACCTGGATCACCCCAGATTGCTGCCACTGTCTCCTGCCACAAGTCTCAGCCCTTTTTCATATACCAAAGAGATTCCTCAAAAACACTAAAAGAGCTAATTAACTATTCGCTTAATCCCTCTGTGCTTTGGGGTGTGGTCCTAATTCCTTCACACTCCTTGGAGGTCTCCAGGATGAAATTTGCTTTTCTCATATTTATTCTCATGTAAGGGTACTGAATGTCCAATGTAGACATCTAAGGGGCTTTTCTCTGAGGGGAAGTCACTGTGGAAGGCCCAGGGAATAGGAGTGGGTCACCCCCAACCATCAAGAGCCCAACAGCCATTGGTGGGATTGCAGAACAGGAGGGACAAGATCAGTTCCACGTGCAGAGTGATAACAAGATTCATTGAAGAAAGATCAGCTGTGTACTGAACATGTGATAGGCATTACCGTGGGTCCCAAGAGAAACTCTGTGACCCAGATACATCCTTGTTCCCCCAGAGTCTATAAAGTCCAGGTCACTTCCCCACAGCCAGAAGAGTGCAGGGAAAGCAGTGTGAGGGAATGGGCTGGACCACACACTGAAGAAAAGAAAGACCAGGCAAACCACGTAAGCCCTGAGCCCCAGTTTTTCTGAGAAATGTCAGGCTTGAGTCAGGGTCCTGTGCTCCAGTTGGTCAGTCCAGAAGCCTCCCTGTGCCCCACCCACCGCCATCCTCAAGTTCTTTTCTTAGGAACAGAATATTGCTGGGACTTCTCAGGGTGGAGCACAGATCTACCTGTGGCCCTGTGCTAGAAGCCAGAGAGCCATGAGTCGGAGCAGCTGCCACAGCAAACAGTGGATTTCCTCCTTTCCTTTTGTGGAAAGGTGTGCATGCATGGACACAGACACACACCCAAACATGGGGACACAGGCAGGGGGGAGGGAGGAAGGGAGAGAAGCAGAGGGAGGGTAGGGAGAGAGAGGAGAGACATACATACACAAGGACGTGGACACACAGATAGATATACAGACACACACACATACACTGACATACGCACACATTTATACACAGATATGCACACACATGTACATATACAAAGACATGTACACACACATATGCAGAAACGCACACATTTATACACAGATATGCACGCACATATACACATACATGAGGGATTGTACACTGAACATGTCCTCTCTGATAAGGCAGATCCCACACACTAGTTGTGAACATCAGGCTGTAAAAGGACAAGAGGTCTGTCTCTGTGAAGGTCAGAGATGACCCAACCACCATGTGTGGGGTGCTGTGAGGATGGTGAGCCGGTGCTGAGTCTCACACTTTGTGGGAAGCTGCTTCTTCAGGTGAATTTTCAAAACTGGCCTGACTGTCCTTCTGTGACCATCAAAGGGGGTGTGGGCTGGGAATGGACTGAGCAGGACGTGAACACAGACACCAGATTGGGGAGGGTTTAGTTCCCACAGTCACCTCAGCTTCGAGATGCCAAGAAGTCATGGAACCTCCCCACAGTCTGCCTCCTTCATGCAGCGGGAAGTGAGTATTTCCACAGCATGGATTCTGTCCCACTCCACCAGGAGGGCACACGGGACGGTGCAACCTCTGACTGAGAAAGGGTGGTGCTGGCAAGGGAGTCAAAGCTAAGATAGAGTTCTGCTGGTGGATGATGGCCAGAGGGTGCCAAGAACAGCCGGGACTCCCAGGGTACAGTGAGGTGTGTGACAAACCCTAGGCCTAGTGTAGTGGAGGGGAGAGGACTGTGGGAAGAAGAAAACCAGGATGGGCTCGGCAGCTCCTTTTCACCTTGCACTTGGGGAGACACCAAAGAGCAGCGAGGGAGTCTGGCTTGTACCCCTATGCTCACACGGGAGCAGAGTAGGCGGGGCTGGCACTCGAGCCTCTGGCTGGGCCTCCCCTGGGGCACTCACACAGCCAAGCCCGGCCAGAAACAAGACAGCAGGAAACAGGAAGGACACGGAGAGTGTTTCTCATGATGGTGAGCAGCTGTGCACCAGCAGAAGCTGGGTATGTGTGCAAACGATTGTGCCTCCCTCAGTCTGGGCTGTCACTGTGGTGAGCCCAGCAGTGATCCTGGCATGGTAGTGTGTGTCTGGTGAGAAATCCTGCCAGGGCCTTGTCATCTTCAAGCCCATATCAGGAAGGTACTGGCAACTGTGCTGAGTTGTGTGTGTGGGGGGGAATTGGTCAGTGGTCAGAGCTGTAGGCCTTGGTTCCTGGGGAGGGATGGCTTCTCAGGCCTACAGAGTTGTTTCGTCCAGATGGATGACTTCTCTGTGTGACCATAGACAATTTCCCATCACTTCTGCCAGGAAGGGGGTGGTAGGTGGTTGGGGTCACATCTTTTAGTTCTAAGTGCAGTATCTACATCTTTCATAAGTACCAGCCTATGGCTTCTGCCCTTCAGACTCACTAACCCACTCCTGGGAGGAGTTGAAGGCAGCCCTGTCCCCACAAGCCTGGAAGGCTGAGAGCCTCAGAAAGAAAAATAAAAGAACAGGATCTCTGGTTCTTGAGTGGTCTCTCCTTTTGGAAGCCCACATCATGCCTGCAGCTATGCCTTGGGCTACTCCAGGCGCAGGAAAAATCTGTATGTGTTTGTGTTTGGGGAGGTGAGCCATCTTTGATATATGGGTGTCAGTGAAATCCTAACTCTTCCGAGAAAATGCAGCGCCAGGCACACCATGCACAGAGCTGTCTTCCTACAGGCGACAGGTGGGAGGCCGCTGGAAGCAGTGCTTCTCATATTCCCAAAGGAAACCTGTGACATCAAATCATGGGGTGGGGGAGGCAGCCTTTCCCACAGACTAAAGGAAAGCAAGATCTGGGTCTTATAAATAATGCCTCTTTAGCTAAAGCCCTAAGAGGTCTGGGAACCAGTAGCTGTCACCGAAAGGCCGTTGCTTGTGTCTCACCCGCCCCATCAGCTCTCTCCAGGGAACAAATCTTGTCGTTATCTCAGATCACCCTACTTATCTTTGATACACTCAGACTGAGGCTGTAGCTCCTTGTTATATGACCAGGATGAAACCTGAATGCCATGCAGCCACACATCTGCCCAGAGTGGCTCACCGGAGGAAATATATTGACTTCTTCTCTTGCCTTACAAAACATCACCACTAAAGCCATTCCACCACTGACAAAGGGATGCCTTCCAGAGGCACAGGTCACCATATTAGGAAGCTGGGACAGGCCTGAGGTGGGGCCCTGGGACCCAGTCACAACCACTGGCTGGAGGTGGGAGGGATTTGAGTTATCCATCGTCAAATGAGCAAGTCAGCTGAGGTTCCTGCCACTGCCACCAGCACCAGCCTATGGCTTTAGTTGTCTGGGCCTCACTTTACCCATCTATAAGATGAACCGATCCTCCATGTAGTTATTTAGAAACCAAATGAAATGGTAAGTATGTCACATGTCCTTTCTTTTGGGTGTTAGGAACCAATTTGTATTTACACACAAACACAGCTCTGCTCTAAATGGCACAACTGTGCACTCTTGATGTTCAGAAGCAGAACAAGGTATCCCTGTGATCTGAATGTCTGTAATGAATGTCTCAAAGATTGTGACTAGGGACCACAGTTTCCTCTCTATGCAAAGAGCATGTTATACTCAACAATACCTCATTTTCCTGTCAACATAGACCTTCCGCAACCCCAAATATTATCTCTTTCTTAACAGATGTAAACAGGCTGTGGTAAAGTGAGTGATGCCCACACAGGAGAAGAAGCAGGTGAAAAGACATCTCTAAAAGATGTGAGCAAACACAGTGTCCAGCAGTCAAGGAGGTGGAGGGGAAGGGGCAGCCTGGACGGCAGGGAGCAGGCTGAAAGGGAAGCCAGGCTGAGAATTAGGAGTAAAGGAAGTGGGGAGTTGAGAGTCTGTGACCTTTGTCCTGTGGGTTGAGGGAGTGTGGTAGCAGTTACTTCCCTCTCTGGAGCCATCAGCATCCAGGTGTCCCTCCCACAATTTCTGGCTCCTGGGAACCTCTTGGTTGTTCTTGGAAGGACTTAGAAGGGTTCTTGGGCATCCCTAAAGCTACCTTAGTTGTCTTTTGAAGCCCAGGGTAGGCAAACATCCTCTGTAAGGGTCATAGAGGAAATCACTCAGAGTCTGGGGCATCCAGTCGACCTCAGCTTTGTCTAGTGCAGTGTTAGCCATCATTAAAAATCCCAAAACACAAATAGGCAGATTCGTTCCAATAACACTTTATTTATGGACAACAAAATTTGAATTTAAAGTACTATTCACTGGTCACAAAATGTTATTCCTTTGAGGTTTTTTTTTTAACTATTTAAAAATATAAAACCTATTCTAATGTCATGGGTTGTGCAAAAACCAGATGGTCCACCAGATCTGGCCACAGGCTATAGTTTACACACTTATTCTGATCATTCAAAGCCAATTTGTGGACCAGCAGCCCCAGCCTCCAGCTGCATTTGGGAGCTTGTTGAAAAATAGTTTTTTTCCAACTTTACAAATCCAAAACCTGGGGTTTTACACAATCATTGCAACTCATGTACACTTTAAGTTATAAAAATACTGACACCAGAAGGTCATTTCTCATTTCATAGGAATGGAGTGTAACCTGGACACTGAGCTTTCAATGCTACCCCTGATTGGTAAGGCCAAGTTCAAGTACTTGAAACCCAGAGCTCTCCTGGGGACTAGGAACTACTGACTCTCAGAACATCCAGGCCACTCTTCTATGACAAAGCATAGCACTGTGTAAGGATACCCTGCCAGTCACTGAGCCCTCCTGGGACCAGTGTGTCCCACTGGATCCTAAGCTGTGGAGATCTCACAGATGCTCGCCCATTCCAGAATGAGCAAAGGATGCTTTGGAGCTGGGCATACTCTTCCCTGTAATTTCATTCTCTCTGTCCTCATCTGCAGTGTCACTGGCCCAGAAGGCAGGGAGCAGGAAGATGGCCTTGTGCCCACTCTCTTTAAACCCTGAGCTTTCTCCTTCCTAGAGCTCTGAATCCTCAGCACGGTACCCAGGTCCTAGCTTACCAAGGACTCCAGGATAAAGGGTATAAACAAAGGCAAGCCAACCTTTGAGCAAATCTACTGAGCCCCAAGAACCCACATATCCAACTAGACCTTGCCCTACTTAGAATCTCTACTTCCTCAGACCCCAACTTCTCCCTCTGCCTCTGACGGTCACAGGACTTGGTGTCATCTGGAGAAATGTGACGAGAGAGAGCACATGACACACTTCAGAGCAACTAGTGTCTTGGACAGCCTGACTGGAAGTGTTAAAGACCTTCAGGGTCCTAAGTGGGAGGGCTGGGGGGTGCAGGAATGGGGCAGTCCCTGTGTTCCCATGGATAGCCACTAACACCACTGACACATGGGCATCTACCCCAGGTCTGTTCCACCTCAACCCGAGCATCTTCTCACTGAAGCCCGGGAGTGAGTGTGCACCCTGCAGATACACTCTCCACTCTCAAGACTTCCTCGGCCAAGTGACAACCTCGCACTGCTTGAAGACCCCTGCTTATAAGAATCAACAGCTCAAACCTTGGAAATTCTGGAAAGGTGAACCTAGAAGGCATCCTGAGAAATCAGCCCTCCTCTTACTTCTGAGGAAATCTGAGTTCAGGGAAAAGAAAGGAGCCACCCAGAGTAGAAGACAACCCCTGTGCCTCCATTTATACCCTCCACCTCCTACACCACCATAATGCTCCTTCCTTGGAGCCCTCTCTGCTAGGACAGGGTGGGGTGAAGGATAGGGCTCTACAGCCTCTAGAAGGTAGGAACCAATAAAAGGTCAGGCCAGGGGGCCCACCTCTTAGGCTTTAGCCAAGAACAGCATTACCGTACTCTGCTTTTGGCTGTCATCATGCCCAGTCTGGATTCATGAGACCACAATGGGCAGCTGATTTCCCCCTACCCAGCAGGAAACAATAGAGCAGATCCAATCGACCGAGCATGAACTGATACAAGGATCTCAACTAGCAACTGTGATTCTCTGAGCCCCAGCCCCAACACACACACACACAAACCACTGGGGAACTAAGACCCTCCCTTAATCCCCACTAAGGGCCTCTGGCCCAGTACTGCCTGGTGTTGGGGAGATCACATGGACTCAGGGACAGTCAGAACCAGGCCAGAATTCCTCTTCTGTGTGACACTGAGCCTCAGTTTCTTTACCTTGAAATGGGCATGCCTGTCTAGCAGGGTAACTGATAAGGAAGGAAAACAGGGAGCGTGAAAAGAACCATTCCACGGGGAACAATTGTGAGCAAGCTGCCCAATCAGGCTCTGCGACCTCACCTTCCTCCCAAGACTCAGGGAGACAGTTCTTCCCCAGAAGGAAGCACAAGAGTGTCTCGTGGAATGTGGCAAGGCGCCTTGGAGCTGAACCCTGCCTTGCACAGCTCTTCTTTAATTAGCTCTCAACTAAAAATAGTTACCCTCCACTCCCTCTGGGGATGCACACCTCCTTTCTGGCCAGGCACTGGGGTGTGCAGGAGCCACTCTTGGGGTGACAACCACCCTGAGACAACCCACAACACGGAAAGTATGCTGAATAGGAGGTTTTACTGAAGGGGGCACAGAAGCAGATGTGGGCCCCTGCCAGGCCATTCCAATAGCCCCAACAGTCAGCCCATGGCTCCTGCACTCCCCAGACCCTTTTACACCTAAACAGCTGGCACCCAAGGAGTCTTACCCAGCCGAGGCAGGGTCTGCTCAGGGAAGGACTGGGGGACACAGGCAGCTCCCTTGAAGCCACAGACATGCCTACTGACATGCCTACCCCAATGGTCTGTCCATCCACAGCCCAATCTGTCTGTCCCTGCCTGGGAGCCTAGCCATCACTTGCAGCTCTGGAGCCGGGTCCTATGGTGCTTCTCTGTCAGCAGCGGGATGAAGGTATCGCTGTGTGAGAGCTTCAGCCGGCTGCCCCAGCTTGGCCCCTCCCTGGCAGCAGGCTCTGGGGGCAAGGTGTCCAGGTCGCTGCGAGAGCCCCCGGGTTTGCCTTCTGCGGTGCTGGAATTTAGCTCCATGAGCTCCAGCTCATGTTTGGCCGCAGTTTCCAGGACGCGCTGTTTGTTGTAATACCTGACAAAGTTGTTGATGATGGGGTGAATGGGCAAGGCAATGGCAATGACCCCACACAAGAAACTGATGGCTGCGTTGAGCTTGCCCAGTGTGGTCTTGGGGTAGATGTCACCATAGCCCACTGTGGTCATGGTGATGATAGCCCACCAGAAGGACTGGGGAATGCTCTTAAACAGAGTTTCAGGGTGGCTCTGCTCCATGGTGTAGCCTAGGGCAGAAAAGACAAAGATGCCCACAGCCAGGTACATAAGCAAAAGCCCCAGTTCCTTGAAACTGCGCTTGAGGGCGTAGGTGAGGGTCTGCAGGCCTGAGGAGTGCCGGGCCAGCTTGAAGATGCGAGCGATGCGCATGATCCGCAGGGCCTGCACAGCCTGCTGCACATTGGTCAGTTCCATCATTCGTGCACCCAGGTGCGTGAGTGTGAGGCTCACATAGAAGGGGAGGATGGCCAGCACATCCACGATGTTCATGAAGGACAGGGCAAAATGCAGCTTGTTAGGCGATGAGAAGAGGCGTAGCAGGTACTCCAGTGTGAACCAACCGATGCAAGCAGTCTCCACGTTCTCCAGCGTCGGGTGCTCCACACGGTTGCCCTCAGCATCCACCACCTGCAGCTCAGGTATGGTACCCATACACATGACCACGGAAGAGACAAGGATGAGCAGGAAGGACAGAACTGCCACCACCCGCGCCGGGCACGACGACTCTGGCTTCTCAAGGAACTTCCAGACGCACTTCTGGCAGCGGCGCCAGCGGCCCTCAGCTGCATCCACACCCAGGTCATCCAGGATGAGCTGCACCCTGCGTGCGATCTCCTCCAGCTCCTCACGCTTCTCGCTTAAGTGGCTCTTACAACAATCATCCAGAAATTTGAGGTCTACCTTCCAGAAGTCCATCTCATTCTTGAAGCAGATGGGGCAGATGCCCTTCTTCATGTGGACCTCACCAAAATAGTACACCTCGATAACGCACTTGAACGCGTCCGGGTCCCTGTCAAAGTAGAATTCGCGCTTGCCAGGGTCGTAATCGTCGCACAGGGAGAAGATGGTGTCATAGCCACCCGCCAAGCAGTCAATGAGCTCCGCCAGCCGGGTTTCGGGGTACTGGCTGAGCAGGTCTCCGTAGAGCACCTGCCGCACACCCCCCACATTGACCACAATCTCAATGTCTTCGCCTGCCACGGAGTCCTGGCTGCCAGGCTCCGGGAGGCTTTGCTCTGCAGACGCATCCATGCTTCCCGCCGATGCGCTTGCAAGCCCGGATTCCATGAGCCCTGCTGCCACCAGCGCAGCCCTCAGGGACAGCAGCCACCTGCTGAGAAGGGCACTCACAGCGGGAGGTGGCAGGCTCGGGCGCACCGCGGGAAAGCCATGTACCCGGCGGCGGCAGCGGCGGCGGGGCTGCGCGCGGGCATGCAGGCGTGCTGGCAGGGGACTCTGCAGTCAATGGCCTCTGCTGTTTGGGACACTCACCCTGGGCTTCGGATATGTGGCTTCACCTCCGTCCGGAATAGAACTAGTCTCTCCGTGCCGGCAGCGACCTCCCTTCCCCGGCAAGCAGGCGGCGTCGGCGGGTCGGCCCAGGAGCTACACAGTCTGCGATGTGCGGAGAGCGAACTTGGACTGGCTTTGACCGAGCCGTTCCGAAACACAATAGGAATTCCAGCCTGACGTCAAACGCTTTGCTACTGTACCCTCTTCTGGTGAGATTTTGCACCACACGCGCTGCAGCTGCCCAGGGATGAGTTAACCCTTGGGCAGACCTGCACCGCTGCTGCTACCGGGCTACTGCTACCGACGCCACAGACTGCGCAGGCAGGCTTAAGGCCACAAAGGTTCAGGCTGCTGAGTCCCTCCCGCACCACTAAGTGAGAGGGGAAAGAGGACCCGGGCCTGTTGCTCACCAGGTCCCTCAAGAGGTAGCTGCACACTCCTTGGGTGCATCAATTCTGTCCCATGATTCAGTTGTTCCTAAGGGTTGTTCCTAAAGCGCTGCTCTGTTGGCGGTGTGACCTCATCCCCTATCCCTACATCTTGTCTCAGCTTCCACATTAAAAAAGGAAATTGCTCCATATTACAAGATGAAAGGGGAGGAGAGCTTAGCCATTCCTAAACCCAAGGCTTTCCTGCTGGCCTAGCTGCTGGTTTACACCACCGTCACCATTAGCTCCCAGAGTCCCTGTGCCCACTACCACCCCACTTCTCTGAAGGAAGTCAGTTCTTCCAATCAGATGCCCCCACACTCCCTCTCATCCTTCCTCAGACTAAGAGCATCTCTGGTTCCAGCCCACAGTTCTAACCACCAGAGTTATCCAACCTGGACCCATCTACACCTGAAATTGGGTTCAGTTGGTAGAGTTTTTGCCTTGCCTGCAGGAGGCCCTGAGTTTGCTCCTACACCACATAGACTGGCTAGAAGTGTTTGGCTATGATCCCAACTTTCTTCACTTAGGAAAGGGGGGCAGAAAGAGCAGTTCAAGGTTATCCTCTAGCATTGGAGGCTATCCTGGTCTAGAGAGTGTCTCAAAAGACAGAAAAGGAAGAAAAAGTTTAAGTTTGAAGGATGAGTTGGCAGAGGCAGCAAGAGGCGCACACAGCACAGTGAAGCTACTCTGTCTGATCGTGTGGTGGCAAACATGTCATTCACATTTGTCAAAACCCACAGAATGCACAACAGCAAGAAGGGGCCCTAATGGACCCTGTGGCCTGAGTGGGTGATGATGGTGCCTGGTCCCTGTAGTTTTCTCAGTTGGGAACAGTATTCCACTCTCACGAGGATGTTCATAGTGGGGGTGCTGACGGGAGGGCTGTAGAGATGCTGTCTGAGAAATTGCATTTTTCTGTGAACCTAAGACTGCTGGTTTTAAAAGACTATTAAAATGTAGTCTGTAAGCTGGATTTCTTAGATGCTCAAGATGCTAACCCTGACCCTATTCATGAATCATGAAACAAGTATACTGAGCTGCTGGTAGTATTATTCTTTAATGGGATGATATAAAAACTGGAGAACATCTTATAATATTTATTTCATTTCCATTTAGCCTCAGTCTATGATGTGTTACTCAGAAAAGGAAATGGAGGTTGAGACCAGCTGGATGACAGTAAATATTAACACTAATATAAGAGCACTATGTACCCAGCACTCTGGGTACTTCTTATTTTTTCGTATTCAGTCCCCAGCTGCTCTCTGAGAAATTAAGACATCAAGTCATTGCCACCATCACTCACTACATTTGGAATTCAGGCTGCTGGGCTCCAAGACCCCTTTCCTTACCGCAGCCCACCATCTCCACACCCTTAGATCTGTCTTCTCTATGTTATTGTCCTTCTAGGCTGTCTCCTGTTGTCTCCCTGTCTATGCAGGATCCAGTCCAAATGTTATCTAAGTTTGAGCTTTATGGGCTGAGGACCCATTCTTGCTCACACATTTACTGAGGTCCTATGCATGTACGCATGCCACATCCGCTCTGGGTAAAGATAGAATCATACTCCACTAGAAATTTAAATACAATTACAGCTAAGGGAATACATACTGAGAGAGGGGTAGATGTACAGTGTGGTACCGCCCGGGTTCCCCCATAGGCAGTGATGTCAGGATGCCAGCTAGTCGGAAGAGGAAGTTACAAAAGCAAGGTGTTAGAGCCTGGGATTGTACCTCAACAGGTAGAGTGCTTGCCTAGCATGCATGAAGCCTCAGTCCCACCCCAGCACCACATAAAAGTTGGATATGGTAGAGACAGAAGGGTCAGGAGTTCAAGGCTAACCTCACCCATGTAGTGAACTTGAAGCCAGCCTGATACAATACACCCTGTCTCAAAAACAGCATTTGCTTAGTTTGCTGTCTCAGTGAAGAATGGAAGCTCAGCCACCACCATAGACTCCATCAGTGTGTGCTCTCATAACCCCCAAGATTTGTAGACCCCTGCCAGCACAGAAAAGGCTCAGGGTTATTCTCCAGATTTAATGTCCTTACACATCTCAAGAAAAGGGACCAGGCAGGGCTGGGATCAAGGAGAAAGTGGAGTCTTCAGTGAGGTCCTTGGAAAAGTCAAGGCAGTGGACGGAGAGCCAGGGACTGGGGAGCTGGAGTCCTCTGGGAGGCTCAGGGCACTGATGGTGTCTGCCGATTTGGTATCTGGGTCTGGGATGATTTACAGCAGGGGAATACGGCACGCTGTGTGGATTTGCTGAGGAAGCAGGTGGGACAGGAATTGGTCAACTCCCCTGGAAGGAACTTAGGAGTGGACCAACCCTGCAGGAGCATTGTCTTCTCGGGCCTTGTGTCACAGGTGATGCCATAGCAGAGACCACAGAAGAACCCTGCTTATTGACTTGTTCTCTGTGGCTTGTTCAGCCTGTGAAATCCGGGCCCACATACTCAGGGTGGCACCCTCTCAATACGTGTCAATCATTAGTCAAGAAAATGTTCCCATAGACTTGCCTACAGGCCAATCTGTCAGGAACATTTTCCTCACTGAGGTCACATCTTCCCAAATGACCTTGGCATGTTATAAATCAGCAATAAAACTAACCCACATACTGGGTGAGAGCTGGGGTATAGTGTTCAGTTTTACCAATAATAGGAGGGGTAGGGATTGTGTCAGATTTGGTAGGGTCTGGCAACTGACAGCAGGAAGTCCACCTGCCTGGCCAACCTTGAGCTACCTACTGAAGCTCAGGTGATAGCTGGCCACTTTCACCTCTACTGACCCAGATAGTAGTCAATGGCCACCTGGCTTCTGAGCATTTGAAATGTGACTAGTACCAGGGAAAAGCTGAGTGCTTCAGCATTGTCCGATCTTAGTAACTTTCTTAAGATATAACTCACATGCCAGACTGCATTGACTCACCCTGGGAATCCTTACCCTCTCTGAGGAATGGATGGGGTGTGAGTGGGGGGAAGCTTGGGGAAGATTGGGAAGAGAAGAGGGTGGAGAAACAGTGGTGAGTGTGTTTTTAAAAAACTGTCAAATAAAAAAATAAAGTTTAAGAAAAGGCATAACTCACAACGCACACAACTCCTGTGTGTGCATGTATGTTCATGTATGTACGGGTATGTGGGAGGATGCGTGTAGGCATGCATATATGTGCCCATGCATGGAAAGCCTTCAGTATTGCTCTAGGGACCCTATCCAGCTCATTTTCACAACACTGTCTCTCACTGTCTTGGACTCACAGATTCAGTTAGGCTGGCTGGCGGATGAGTCCTGGGGATCTGCCTGTCTCTGCCTCCCTAGAACTGAGATTACTGGTATGCACCATGATAGCAGGCATTTTGATGGGGGACAGACTCAGATCCTCATGCTTACACAGAATCACTTTACTGGCTGAAACATCTTTCTAGCCCCAATTTTCTCCTTGTAAGCAAACAATGACTTATTATATTCACCAATTTGTGCACCATCCCTACCATGAGCTTCAGCTCATTTTTGTTTTGATTTGTTTTTACAATACGAGCATGTTATGTTGCTCTGAGCATCCTCCAAACTTACTGTGTAAGCCAAGTTGTCCTCAAACTCAAAGATCTACTTGTCTCTGCCTCCTGAGTGATAGTATTAAAAGTTCAGTTCATTTTTGTCATTCCAAGAAACAGCCTTGTACCTTGTCCACAAGCCCTAGCCATTTCCAGCCTTAGGAAACCATTAGCCTGCTTTCTGTCTGCCAGCTTGTCTATGGGGATATTTTGTATAAATGGAATCTCATAAACATAGCCTTTTGTGACAGGTTGTTTTTTTTCCCCACTTAGGATGCACTAAGGCTCATCTATACTATGGTCTGCATTAGTTTTCCATTCCTTTTTGCGGATGAGTGGTGATCTTTATGCTGATAAATTTCCAGCCCTTTGTGACCAGGGCTCACTATACCGAAGCAGGTTAAGTAACACTAGGGACGAAAGGCATGGGATGAGTAAACAGACTTGTCCAAGCCTTTAACATCTGAGTCTTTGCACTACAGTGCTGCCCACCTAGCCCTGGGCTTGTTATTTTCCACCTTCAAAGCTCAGCCCTCAGGGTCCACGCCTCTGACAAGATGTTGCTTCCCTGTGGTCCCCAGTGATGAGGGCCCCTTCCCTTGTACACTTACAGAGCCCCTGCTGTCCCATAGCACAGGGCCAGGACATCCAGGAGCTAGGCCAGTACAATGAGGGAAGACAGGGGAGACAGGGGAGGTCACTTTACTCTATTCAGATTCCACACAGTTTGGAGGATGCCAGGGTGTGCATGCCTGTGACCGGCTGGCTGTCATTTGCTCTGCTGTCCCATACAGTTGACATCAGCAGTTTCTGAGGCATGTCAACAAGAGAGGCCTGTTTTCTGAACATGCCATAGCACCATGGTAAGCCTTAAAGAGAGTTGAGAGGCACCTGAGTGCTGAGTGGAATGGGGCCATAACTGGTAGAGGCTGACCTGCCTTCTACAAAATGGACACAGGCATTTCCCTTCCAATCTACAAGAGGCCACAAAGAAAGCAGGCCTGCATGCACCTTGATTTTGGGCATGAAGCCCCGGAACTACAAAACCATGGATGGCTGCTGGGGTCCAGGTGCTCAGTTGTATTCTCCTGCTCTGAGACTCCCTCCCTAAAGCCCCCAGGCCCAGCCCTTCCCTTCTGACCATCAACCAATTGACCAGAATTTGAGGAGGCTTGAATGCCATTCCCTATGTTTCGAAAATGCTCACATGCTGGGATCTCATTGAAGGTCAACACTGACAGAAAATGTAGAGCATTCTGGATTTGTTTAGAACTTCCTGAAGGGCTAAGCAAGACAGAAAGGTCCGAGCTGTTGGCTAAAAATGGAAAGCCCCCTGCTGTGGTACGTTTGGTCCTATATTTGACTTCTATGGGAACTGTACAGTTCATAGCACCGTGCAGGGGACTGGGGGAATGATGGAGCAGACCAAGTCTTCTATGAGACACCAGCAGCAGTTCTGACTCACTGTCTTTTCATTTAAATAGGTATGAGAAAAACCCACCATTGAGTTCTATGTCCTAAGAAGCAATTGTTTGAGCCACATTTCTCTTTATTAAATGTGTCTTTTTAAAAGAGTTATTGAACAATAGCATTTGGGGCTACAGAGTGCTCCATTTTGTGACATTAAGACAGCACAGGTATCCTTGGGAGATTGTCTAGATGTGAATGATAATCTGTTCCCCTTTTATGAGCTAGCTAATCAGACTGCTTAGGCAAGACTTGTTTGTATCTAATGTTACACTCCAGCTCTGGGCTACTGAAAACTTAACATTTCATTACTTCCTGAGCACTCTTCAGCACTGGCCTAAGCTGACCAGTCCCCGGCTCCTGAGCCCAGAACTCACTGCAGAAGGCTCAGCCTGTCTATGTTCTCCAGAGGTCAAGGGCAAGAGGAAGGTGGATGGGAGTTGATGGTGGATGGACGGCAGAGAGAAAGAAGCCAGCCAGGATCACAAGCAAATTCCAGTTCCCACTAAAAATACTCAAGCTGAAGTTTTCTTTAATGTCTTAGTTTTTCCATCAATAAAATGGAACCAGTAAACCTTCTTAAATGGCAGATTTTACAAAAATAACTAAGATACTGTGTGGCATCTGTAAATGGTCACATGCTTGATACACAGAGGTTGGTGGAGAAGGTGGGCATGAGTGAAGAGGGCCCCTGGCTCTCATCTCAGCAGCCAGGCAAGGTTCACAGGAGCTCCACATCCCCTCCCCGACTCCCACATCTGCCTATCCTCAGAAGTGACTCATCCCAGATGGTGGGTGGGAGAGCTATGCTATTGATTGTGCCATAGAGCCAGAGAAAAAAGTTTGAACCTTTGTACTATGTTGTACATAGCACTGGGGCCGGGAGGGAGAGCATCCTGGGCCCAAGTCTCGGCTGCTCTGACTTTCAAAGAGAAAGAAGAATGAAGTCAAGAAACAGAAGCTCGGTGTTCAGTGTTGAGCAAAGGAGCATTCTGGAGTAGACCGGAACAGGAGTGGGCGGGGCTGTGGATTGGGCCCAAACCCCTGGAGTCTGTTTGCTCTCTTACTGGGATAGGGGAAAGGTTGAAGAACCCAGCCCACACACAGAGGGAGTCTTCCTCTATTGTTCTCCATCTTAGTTCTGAACCAAGGTTTCCCAATGAAGCTGAGATCCATCATTTTGGTTTGGGGGATTTGTCTATCTCCGGCCCCCAGTATTGAGTTACAGACATGACTGATCATGCTCAGCGTCACTTAGGGTGCTTGGAATTTGAACTTACGATCTCTTGCTTTCACAAGTGTTTTAACCACTGGGCTGTCTCTCCAGCCCACAAGAAGGCTCCTTAAAAAAAAAAAAAAAAAAAGTCCTTTACACAGCCACACTCACAAAGCCCCTGAGCATCTACAGGCAGTTAATGGTGGTGGCTGGGAAGGAGAGACATTTTCTTCAGAGGTGAAGCCATTAGTAAGTTGCCCATGTTCCTGCAAATAACCTGTTCTTGTAGGGGACCAATTAAACCAGTTAAGAAGAGGAAAAGTTGAAAGGTAACACAAGTGGGTGATTAATATACCCAAAATAAGTCGGATGCATGTATGAAAACGTCATAAGGCTCACTGACCTAGGATGTCTTTCTATATGCTGTGAATATACTTTGTTACTATTTGTTAATAAAGAGGCTGCTTTGGCCTATGGCAAGGGAGGAAATCCAAGCAAAGATAAAGAGGAGGAGGGCGGAGTCACACAGACGCATCCAGCTACCCAGGAAGCAAGGCGTAAAAATACAGGTAAGCCAGAGCCATGTGGCAATACAATAGATTAATAAGAATGGTTAAGTTGTAAGAGCTAGTTAGCATTGAGGCTGAACCATAGGCTGAACAGTTTGTAATTAATATTAGTTTCTGAATTATTAGTTTATAAATGGTTGCAGGATGGAGGTTGGGAGAGATTCCTCCGGACCTTGGACCCGGACAGGTTAAAAAAAATCTGGCTACAGCCCACTGTTGTGCAAATTAACATATGCTAATAAAATCTCTCCTTAAAGTCCTTAGCAGCCCTCTTCAGTTTTTAATTGAAAAGTGAGATGGCCTCCTGTATTTGCATTCCTCAACCCCCCCCCCCCCATTAGCCTACAGGGCAGAATAAACCACAGTAGTATGTTTTCCTTCTGTAACAAAGCAGCAACGTGGTAGCTTAACTCAGTTTTTCTTTCCTGTGTATGCTGTATGGTGTGAACAAATGTGTGTATATATACATATTTACATGTATGGGGGTACACATGGGTACAGATGTGTATGTGTACATGTCTGTGAACCCACAGTTGACATTCGGTGTACCTCAGAATCTTTTCCTGCAGATATCATAACAAAAGCAACTTGATTCCGAAAGTGTTTATTACAGCTCACAGCTCCAAGCTACAGTCATGCAGAGGAAGTCAAAATGCCAGGATGGCGATGCATCTGGCCACGGTACATCCACAGTCACTAGAAGAGAGCAATGTGTGCATGACACTGCTGTACTCACTTTGCTTTCTCATGGTCCATAATCCCATGAATAGGGATTGGTGCCACCCATAGTATTTAGGTCTTCCCACCTTAATACAATCAAGTTAACCTCCCACAGACTTGCACACTGCTCAGGCTAATCTAAACAACCCCTCATTGAGATTCTCTTCAAGATGATTCTAGATTCTGTCAAGTTGATTGACAACTAAGGCTAACCACCACAGATTGCCTTCATCAATCACCCTCTACTTCATTTTTTGAAGTTCAGTGTCATGCTAAACCCAGAGCTTGCCATGTTGGACAGTCTGCCTAGCCAGCTTGCTCCAATGATCCCATCTCTACCTCATAAGTGCGGGGGTTACAGATAGGCTACCATGCTTGCTCACAGTATATGTGGGTACATGTAAGGCAAGCATTTATCCATTGAGCCATCTCCCAGCCCTAGCTCCTTAGACTGTGGGTCATGACTCTGAGATGGTATAACTGAGCATCAGAGCCACACACACACACACACACACACACACACACACACAAAAAAAAAAAAAAAAAAAAAAAAAAAAAAAAAAAAAAAAAAAAAAAA